>JAZHYW010022177.1:0-25883 GCA_037355805.1 Ixodes ricinus | reverse complement strand
CTATCTATCTATCTATCTATCTATCTGGCTATCTAACCTCTTACGCCGCGGGTCGATAAATAAATAAAAAAGACCGGCGCCGGCTGGGATTTGAACCGTTGACCCTTTGATCAGCAGGCAGACGCGCTAACCACAGATCTATGAAGGCAGTCATTCACCGCACTCTAAACATTTGCTTATATCTTTACCATAGGACGCGCTTTGCAGCGCTGTCACAGCTACCGGTGCGCGCGCGTTCCATGCACGAGGGCTAGCTCACCCTCTCCCGCGCTCACCCTCTCCCTCTAGCTCACCCTCTCCCGCGCTCGGGAGACCTCTAGCTCAGCCTCACGAGAGCGGAATGAGCCCTCGTGCATGGAACGCGCGCGCACCGGTAGCTGTGACAGCGCTGTAAGCGCGTCCTATGGTAAAGATATAAACAACCGTTTAGAGTACCGTTGGTTGAGACTAGCTGAGACGCCAGAAAGTTTGGTCGGTACCATTTTGAGTGTTTGTGCGTATGGCGCGTGCTTTGCTCGCCTTCCTAAGTGACACAAACGCACGTGCTGGGCTGCGGAGATCGTGCGCAGGGCTGTGAAAGTGTCATCAAATTTAGAATCGCCTCAAGAGTGGGCTGGCGTATCTAGAGTGTGCCGGCCACCTGACGAACGCGCATAACTCCGCACCGTTTGATGCTATTCGCATTAACGTAGATAATCATTCCCAAAGGATGGGTTCTGCTGATTTTTAAATTTAATAATGACGGCGTCGTTATCACGTTTATTGATAGGCCTAAATATTACGTATTTGGTTTTAGACTCGTTGAGTTGCAGTTTATTTGCTATTAGCCAATGGGACAAATTCATCAAGTATCTGTTTGTTATGTTTTCGAGATGATGTTTAGTTTTTCCAGTAAAGAAAACGCTCGTGTCATCTGCATACATGACAATGTTTGGTGAGCCCGGAATATTGACTAGATCGTTAATATATACTAAGAATAATAAAGGACCTAATATGGATCCCTGCGGGACGCCATATTTTATTGGCAACTTGTTTGACGACACATTTTCAACTTTAACATATTGATATCGATTTTCAAGATAATTCTTTAGGAGCTGTAAAGCAATACCGCGTATACCACAGTGATCAAGCTTTCTTAACAAAATATCGTGCTGTACCGTATCAAACGCTTTCTTAAGGTCTAAAAATAGGCCCAGTGTGTATAACCTATTTTCTATATTTTCTATAATCTTATCTTTTATTTGAAGAAGAGCCTGGTCTGTAGATTTCTCCTTCTGAAAGCCAAACTGTGCCGCAGTTATTGTACTATGCTTAAAAAAGAAATTTCCTAGTCTGTGTGCGATGGCACGTTCAAATAGTTTCGATAGAACTGGTAAAACTGAAATAGGCCTGTAGTTTTGAAGCACATTATCATCCCCGCCTTTGTGAATTGGAGTCACTCTGGCCACTTTGAGTTGGTCAGGAAATATCCCAGTTAAGAACATCTGATTAATTATAAAGGAGACAATTGGACTAAGCGTTAATGACACATACTTAATAGGATGAGCTTTTATATCATCAAAGCCAGCAGCAGCGCAATTTTTTAAGTTTGCGATCATTGCATCCACTTCTTTCGGTGTTGTTGGAAAGAACATAATAGAAGTTAAAGATTTTGTTGTGAAATCTGTTGGACTGGCTTCCGCCATGTTTGGTAGTTCGGTACACATACCCACAGTTGTAAAATACTCATTCATTTTTTCCACAAGCTCTTGGCCAGTGAACCTTAAGTCGCCTATCTTGATTTCTTGCACAGGGGTGTGCGTGCTACCTCTTCCAGACAAACTGTTAACCACTTCCCAAACTTTTTTAGGTTCGTTATAAATATTTGAAAACTTTCGTACGTAATAATCTCTTTTTGCCTTTTTTAAACGTGCATTCAGCTTATTTCTCATTTTTTTGTATTCAGCTAGAACGTCGCGATTGCGGTGTTTAATAAAAAGTCGATACATTCTATCTTTCTTTTTTATTTCTTTAAATAGGGTAGCATCAATCCATGGTTTCCTTATCTTTTTGTTTTGGACACGGGATGTAACCAAAGGAAAGGCTGTGTCATAGCATAGCTGAAGTTTAGAATGAAAGATATTATAAGCCCTATTTACATCTTCCTGTTCGAAAACGCACTGCCAGTTCATTTGTGTGACCAAGTCACGAAAGTGTAGGAGCGAGTCATCGTTTATTTTTCTTAACACGTGCTTGCTTTCATTATGGTCATTGTAAGCACGTTTTATAGTTGTTAAGCAAAAAATAGGCATGTGATCACTAATATCGTGAGCTATAACGCCAGGCATTACATCGGCGACATTTATATTTGTAACACAAACATCAAGTGATGTCGCACTCGTCGCAGTTACTCGAGTCGGCACTGTTATTACGTTGGTGCAATTGTAAGCAAGCAACAGATTTTGAAACCGCCTTGCCGCTAATTCATCAGAGATGGTATCTATGTTTACATCGCCCATGATCACAAAGGGCAAAACCAGAGCACCCAGAGAAGCTAACATGTTTTCGAAAAGTACAAGAAAGGATGACACGTTTCCGGTAGGTGGTCTGTACACAACAGCAATAATTGTCCTTCCTGTGTTAACCACCATGCATTCGACGTCTGTATTGATTACTGATAATTCGTCTATAACACTGATTGAGTTAGTTTTCTTTACGTAGATCGCTATTCCACCGCCTCTTTTAGTGTCCCTAACCATACCCGTTGCCTTGTAGCCCAGCAGCGGCGGTAATTGGTCGTTACTACTGAGCCAAGTTTCTGTGAAAATGAGGGCATCGAAACTATGTTCTAAAGAAGTGAGGAATAGTTCAAGTGAATCTAGCTTAGTTCTCATGCTGCGCATGTTCATATGGAGGTAAGAAAAGCAGGTCTTGTATTGTTGTGAAGTTAGTTGAAAGGCAGGTATGTCGCAGCATTTGCATTGATCGAATGGGCTCGCAGCCATTTTAAAGGAGCCGACGCTTAAACGAACCCGTTAAATAGGCGTGTTACGTGGTCATTTTTTCCACATCGTCTTGGCATTCAATCTTTATTGTTTTAGCGACGTCGTTTTTTCGAGCATAAACGTTTCCCCCGGCGGACCATACGTATTTCCAGCCAGAAATGCGTTTGCGTGCAAGTGCTGCGCCCATGAGCTGCTTTTTCTGCCGTGTCAGGTGTTCGTTCACGTACACTGGATGCCTTTCCTTCGTGAGACCCAATACGGAGGTATCAAGCCTCTTCTTCTTTGCTTTCGCCAAAACTGCGTTTCGCGTTGTTCGGCGAATAAAACGTACGATAACGTTTTTTTCATTGTCTTTCGCCGTGGGCACTCTGTGACAGACATCAATGTCTGTGTCCAGGATAGGTTCCTCCAAAACTTCACATATTTTTTTATAATCTCGCAAGGGTCACCTGCGAGGGGCAGCCCCTTTACCTCCAGGTTATTAGCCCTTTGGTATTGTTCTAGTTCATCAATCTTAAGCGACAGTGCTTTGTTCTCAGCTCGTAGGCTATGGTTTGACTCTGTAAGTTGCTTCACCTCCTTTCTCAGCTCCTTCAGTTCAGCTGTGATTCCTTTGACCTCATCATATGTGTCACTTGTGAATTTTACACTTTCTTTCAGGCCGCGCATTTCAGTCCTTATTTCTCTACGTAAGTCGTCCAGAGCCTTTACATACTCTTTTTGCTCTTTCCCGTCTTTGGTCATGACGGGCGATCAGAGGACACGAGTACACGAGCAAGACAAGCAAGCAAAGTGCTGTGTTCGGCAGCAAGGCACAAAAAGAATAGCAAGTGGAAAGTACTACCGTAACAAGTCCTCACCTGTAAACAGGTCAAATAATTCGTAGTTAGATGCTTGTCTTCGTGCCTCTGCTGCCGAACTGAACCAGGCCTGCGTTGTCTCCGGCCTTTTGTAGATGCCCGATGGTGGTGCACCCTGATGGCGTTTCTTGTTGACTCGGTGAGTCTGCAGAGTCGGCCCTGCTCGTCCACTGCGCTGTGCTTCCGTTATCACCGCCGGAATCCTTGTTACGTGCTGGTAAGGGGTGACGTTGCTCCAGCAGCCTGATGGCGTTTCTTGTTGACTCGGTGAGTCTGCAGAGTCGGCCCTGCTCGTCCACTGCGCTGCGCTTCCGTTATCACCGCCGGAATCCTTGTTGCGTGCTGGTAAGGGGTGAAGTTGCTCCAGCAGCTGTAAACAGGTCAAATAATTCGTAGTTAGATGCTTGTCTTCGTGCCTCTGCTGCCGAACTCGGACTCCAATATATGATAAAAAGGTCAAAAAGCGGACAGGTCAAAATTAGTAAAATCGGGCACCTGAACGTAACATTTCAGTTCCAGTTTGAATTGCAATATATAATAAAAAGGTCAAATAGCGGACGGGTCAAAATGAGTAAAATCAGGCACCTGAACGTAACATTGCAGTTCCAGTTCGGACTCCAATGTATGATAAAAAAGGTCAAATAGCGGACAGGTCAAAATTAGTAAAATCAGGCACCTGAACGAAACATTGCTGTTCCAGTTCGGACTCCAATATATGATAAAAAGGTCAAATAGCGGACGACTCAAAATTAGTAAAATCAGGCACCTGAACGTAACATTGCAGTTCCAGTTCGGACTCCAATATATGATAAAAAGGTCAAATAGCGGACGGGTCAAAATTAGTAAAATCAGGCACCTGAACGTAACATTGCAGTTCCAGTTCGGACTCCAATATATGATAAAAAGGTCAAATAGCGGACGGGTCAAAATTAGTAAAATCAGGCACCTGAACGTAACATTGCAGTTCCAGTTCGGACTCCAATATATGATAAAAAGGTCAAATAGCGGACAGGTCAAAATTAGTAAAATCAGGCACCTGAACGTAACATTGCAGTTCCAGTTCGGACTCCAATATATGATAAAAAGGTCAAATAGCGGACGGGTCAAAATTAGTAAAATCAGGCACCTGAACGTAACATTGCAGTTCCAGTTCGGACTCCAATATATGATAAAAAGGTCAAATAGCGGACGGGTCAAAATTAGTAAAATCAGGCACCTGAACGTAACATTGCAGTTCCAGTTCGGACTCCAATATATGATAAAAAGGTCAAATAGCGGACGGGTCAAAATTAGTAAAATCAGGCACCTGAACGTAACATTGCAGTTCCAGTTCGGACTCCAATATATGATAAAAAGGTCAAATAGCGGACGGGTCAAAATTAGTAAAATCAGGCACCTGAACGTAACATTGCAGTTCCAGTTCGGACTCCAATATATGATAAAAAGGTCAAATAGCGGACGGGTCAAAATTAGTAAAATCAGGCACCTGAACGTAACATTGCAGTTCCAGTTCGGACTCCAATATATGATAAAAAGGTCAAATAGCGGACGGGTCAAAATTAGTAAAATCAGGCACCTGAACGTAACATTGCAGTTCCAGTTCGGACTCCAATATATGATAAAAAGGTCAAATAGCGGACGGGTCAAAATTAGTAAAATCAGGCACCTGAACGTAACATTGCAGTTCCAGTTCGGACTCCAATATATGATAAAAAGGTCAAATAGCGGACGGGTCAAAATTAGTAAAATCAGGCACCTGAACGTAACATTGCAGTTCCAGTTCGGACTCCAATATATGATAAAAAGGTCAAATAGCGGACGGGTCAAAATTAGTAAAATCAGGCACCTGAACGTAACATTGCAGTTCCAGTTCGGACTCCAATATATGATAAAAAGGTCAAATAGCGGACGGGTCAAAATTAGTAAAATCAGGCACCTGAACGTAACATTGCAGTTCCAGTTCGGACTCCAATATATGATAAAAAGGTCAAATAGCGGACGGGTCAAAATTAGTAAAATCAGGCACCTGAACGTAACATTGCAGTTCCAGTTCGGACTCCAATATATGATAAAAAGGTCAAATAGCGGACGGGTCAAAATTAGTAAAATCAGGCACCTGAACGTAACATTGCAGTTCCAGTTCGGACTCCAATATATGATAAAAAGGTCAAATAGCGGACGGGTCAAAATTAGTAAAATCAGGCACCTGAACGTAACATTGCAGTTCCAGTTCGGACTCCAATATATGATAAAAAGGTCAAATAGCGGACGGGTCAAAATTAGTAAAATCAGGCACCTGAACGTAACATTGCAGTTCCAGTTCGGACTCCAATATATGATAAAAAGGTCAAATAGCGGACGGGTCAAAATTAGTAAAATCAGGCACCTGAACGTAACATTGCAGTTCCAGTTCGGACTCCAATATATGATAAAAAGGTCAAATAGCGGACGGGTCAAAATTAGTAAAATCAGGCACCTGAACGTAACATTGCAGTTCCAGTTCGGACTCCAATATATGATAAAAAGGTCAAATAGCGGACGGGTCAAAATTAGTAAAATCAGGCACCTGAACGTAACATTGCAGTTCCAGTTCGGACTCCAATATATGATAAAAAGGTCAAATAGCGGACGGGTCAAAATTAGTAAAATCAGGCACCTGAACGTAACATTGCAGTTCCAGTTCGGACTCCAATATATGATAAAAAGGTCAAATAGCGGACGGGTCAAAATTAGTAAAATCAGGCACCTGAACGTAACATTGCAGTTCCAGTTCGGACTCCAATATATGATAAAAAGGTCAAATAGCGGACAGGTCAAAATTAGTAAAATCAGGCACCTGAACGTAACATTGCAGTTCCAGTTCGGACTCCAATATATGATAAAAAGGTCAAATAGCGGACGGGTCAAAATTAGTAAAATCAGGCACCTGAACGTAACATTGCAGTTCCAGTTCGGACTCCAATATATGATAAAAAGGTCAAATAGCGGACGGGTCAAAATTAGTAAAATCAGGCACCTGAACGTAACATTGCAGTTCCAGTTCGGACTCCAATATATGATAAAAAGGTCAAATAGCGGACGGGTCAAAATTAGTAAAATCAGGCACCTGAACGTAACATTGCAGTTCCAGTTCGGACTCCAATATATGATAAAAAGGTCAAATAGCGGACGGGTCAAAATTAGTAAAATCAGGCACCTGAACGTAACATTGCAGTTCCAGTTCGGACTCCAATATATGATAAAAAGGTCAAATAGCGGACGGGTCAAAATTAGTAAAATCAGGCACCTGAACGTAACATTGCAGTTCCAGTTCGGACTCCAATATATGATAAAAAGGTCAAATAGCGGACGGGTCAAAATTAGTAAAATCAGGCACCTGAACGTAACATTGCAGTTCCAGTTCGGACTCCAATATATGATAAAAAGGTCAAATAGCGGACGGGTCAAAATTAGTAAAATCAGGCACCTGAACGTAACATTGCAGTTCCAGTTCGGACTCCAATATATGATAAAAAGGTCAAATAGCGGACGGGTCAAAATTAGTAAAATCAGGCACCTGAACGTAACATTGCAGTTCCAGTTCGGACTCCAATATATGATAAAAAGGTCAAATAGCGGACGGGTCAAAATTAGTAAAATCAGGCACCTGAACGTAACATTGCAGTTCCAGTTCGGACTCCAATATATGATAAAAAGGTCAAATAGCGGACGGGTCAAAATTAGTAAAATCAGGCACCTGAACGTAACATTGCAGTTCCAGTTCGGACTCCAATATATGATAAAAAGGTCAAATAGCGGACGGGTCAAAATTAGTAAAATCAGGCACCTGAACGTAACATTGCAGTTCCAGTTCGGACTCCAATATATGATAAAAAGGTCAAATAGCGGACGGGTCAAAATTAGTAAAATCAGGCACCTGAACGTAACATTGCAGTTCCAGTTCGGACTCCAATATATGATAAAAAGGTCAAATAGCGGACGGGTCAAAATTAGTAAAATCAGGCACCTGAACGTAACATTGCAGTTCCAGTTCGGACTCCAATATATGATAAAAAGGTCAAATAGCGGACGGGTCAAAATTAGTAAAATCAGGCACCTGAACGTAACATTGCAGTTCCAGTTCGGACTCCAATATATGATAAAAAGGTCAAATAGCGGACGGGTCAAAATTAGTAAAATCAGGCACCTGAACGTAACATTGCAGTTCCAGTTCGGACTCCAATATATGATAAAAAGGTCAAATAGCGGACGGGTCAAAATTAGTAAAATCAGGCACCTGAACGTAACATTGCAGTTCCAGTTCGGACTCCAATATATGATAAAAAGGTCAAATAGCGGACGGGTCAAAATTAGTAAAATCAGGCACCTGAACGTAACATTGCAGTTCCAGTTCGGACTCCAATATATGATAAAAAGGTCAAATAGCGGACGGGTCAAAATTAGTAAAATCAGGCACCTGAACGTAACATTGCAGTTCCAGTTCGGACTCCAATATATGATAAAAAGGTCAAATAGCGGACGGGTCAAAATTAGTAAAATCAGGCACCTGAACGTAACATTGCAGTTCCAGTTCGGACTCCAATATATGATAAAAAGGTCAAATAGCGGACGGGTCAAAATTAGTAAAATCAGGCACCTGAACGTAACATTGCAGTTCCAGTTCGGACTCCAATATATGATAAAAAGGTCAAATAGCGGACGGGTCAAAATTAGTAAAATCAGGCACCTGAACGTAACATTGCAGTTCCAGTTCGGACTCCAATATATGATAAAAAGGTCAAATAGCGGACGGGTCAAAATTAGTAAAATCAGGCACCTGAACGTAACATTGCAGTTCCAGTTCGGACTCCAATATATGATAAAAAGGTCAAATAGCGGACGGGTCAAAATTAGTAAAATCAGGCACCTGAACGTAACATTGCAGTTCCAGTTCGGACTCCAATATATGATAAAAAGGTCAAATAGCGGACGGGTCAAAATTAGTAAAATCAGGCACCTGAACGTAACATTGCAGTTCCAGTTCGGACTCCAATATATGATAAAAAGGTCAAATAGCGGACGGGTCAAAATTAGTAAAATCAGGCACCTGAACGTAACATTGCAGTTCCAGTTCGGACTCCAATATATGATAAAAAGGTCAAATAGCGGACGGGTCAAAATTAGTAAAATCAGGCACCTGAACGTAACATTGCAGTTCCAGTTCGGACTCCAATATATGATAAAAAGGTCAAATAGCGGACGGGTCAAAATTAGTAAAATCAGGCACCTGAACGTAACATTGCAGTTCCAGTTCGGACTCCAATATATGATAAAAAGGTCAAATAGCGGACGGGTCAAAATTAGTAAAATCAGGCACCTGAACGTAACATTGCAGTTCCAGTTCGGACTCCAATATATGATAAAAAGGTCAAATAGCGGACGGGTCAAAATTAGTAAAATCAGGCACCTGAACGTAACATTGCAGTTCCAGTTCGGACTCCAATATATGATAAAAAGGTCAAATAGCGGACGGGTCAAAATTAGTAAAATCAGGCACCTGAACGTAACATTGCAGTTCCAGTTCGGACTCCAATATATGATAAAAAGGTCAAATAGCGGACGGGTCAAAATTAGTAAAATCAGGCACCTGAACGTAACATTGCAGTTCCAGTTCGGACTCCAATATATGATAAAAAGGTCAAATAGCGGACGGGTCAAAATTAGTAAAATCAGGCACCTAAACGTAACATTGCAGTTCCAGTTCGGACTCCAATATATGATAAAAAGGTCAAATAGCGGACGGGTCAAAATTAGTAAAATCAGGCACCTGAACGTAACACTGCAGTTCCAGGTCGGACTCCAATATTTGATAAAAAGGTCAAATAGCGGACGGGTCAAAATTAGGAAAATCAGGCACCTCAACGTAACATTGCAGTTCCAGTTCGGACTCCAATATATGATAAAAAGGTCAAATAGCGGACGGGTCAAAATTAGTAAAATCAGGCACCTGAACGTAACATTGCAGTTCCAGTTCGGACTCCAATATATGATAAAAAGGTCAAATAGCGGACGGGTCAAAATTAGTAAAATCAGGCACCTGAACGTAACATTGCAGTTCCAGTTCGGACTCCAATATATGATAAAAAGGTCAAATAGCGGACGGGTCAAAATTAGGAAAATCAGGCACCTCAACGTAACATTGCAGTTCCAGTTCGGACTCCAATATATGATAAAAAGGTCAAATAGCGGACGTGTCAAAATTAGTAAAATCAGGCACCTGAACGTAACATTGCAGTTCCAGTTCGGACTCCAACATATGATAAAAAGGTCAAAAAGCGGACAGGTCAAAATTAGTAAAATCAGGCACCTGAACGTAACATTGCAGTTCCAGTTCGAACTCCAATATATAATAAAAAGGTCAAATCGCGGACGCGTCAAAATTAGTAAAATCAGGCACCAGAACGTAACATTGCAGTTCCAGTTCGGACTCCAATGTATGATAAAAAAGGTCAAATAGCGGACAGGTCAAAATTAGTAATATCAGGCACCTGAACGTAACATTGCAGTTCCAGTTCGGACTCCAATATATGATAAAAAGGTCAAAGAGCGGACGAGTCAAAATTAGTAAAACCAGGCACCTGAACGTAACATTGCTGTTCCAGTTCGGACTCCAATATATGATAAAAAGGTCAAATAGCGGACGACTCAAAATTAGTAAAATCAGGCACCTGAACGTAACATTGCAGTTCCAGTTCGGACTCCAATATATGATAAAGAGGTCAAATAGCGGATGGGTCAAAATTAGTAAAATCAGGAACCTGAATGTAACATTGCATTTCGAGTTCGGACTCCAATATATGATAAAAAGGTCAAATAGCGGACGGGTCAAAATTAGTAAAATCAGGCACCTGAACGTAACATTGCAGTTCCAGTTCGGACTCCAATATATGATAAAAAGGTCAAATAGCGGACGGGTCAAAATTAGTAAAATCAGGCACCTGAACGTAACATTGCAGTTCCAGTTCGGACTCCAATATATGATAAAAAGGTCAAATAGCGGACGGGTCAAAATTAGTAAAATCAGGCACCTGAACGTAACATTGCAGTTCCAGTTCGGACTCCAATATATGATAAAAAGGTCAAATAGCGGACGGGTCAAAATTAGTAAAATCAGGCACCTGAACGTAACATTGCAGTTCCAGTTCGGACTCCAATATATGATAAAAAGGTCAAATAGCGGACGGGTCAAAATTAGTAAAATCAGGCACCTGAACGTAACATTGCAGTTCCAGTTCGGACTCCAATATATGATAAAAAGGTCAAATAGCGGACGGGTCAAAATTAGTAAAATCAGGCACCTGAACGTAACATTGCAGTTCCAGTTCGGACTCCAATATATGATAAAAAGGTCAAATAGCGGACGGGTCAAAATTAGTAAAATCAGGCACCTGAACGTAACATTGCAGTTCCAGTTCGGACTCCAATATATGATAAAAAGGTCAAATAGCGGACGGGTCAAAATTAGTAAAATCAGGCACCTGAACGTAACATTGCAGTTCCAGTTCGGACTCCAATATATGATAAAAAGGTCAAATAGCGGACGGGTCAAAATTAGTAAAATCAGGCACCTGAACGTAACATTGCAGTTCCAGTTCGGACTCCAATATATGATAAAAAGGTCAAATAGCGGACGGGTCAAAATTAGTAAAATCAGGCACCTGAACGTAACATTGCAGTTCCAGTTCGGACTCCAATATATGATAAAAAGGTCAAATAGCGGACGGGTCAAAATTAGTAAAATCAGGCACCTGAACGTAACATTGCAGTTCCAGTTCGGACTCCAATATATGATAAAAAGGTCAAATAGCGGACGGGTCAAAATTAGTAAAATCAGGCACCTGAACGTAACATTGCAGTTCCAGTTCGGACTCCAATATATGATAAAAAGGTCAAATAGCGGACGGGTCAAAATTAGTAAAATCAGGCACCTGAACGTAACATTGCAGTTCCAGTTCGGACTCCAATATATGATAAAAAGGTCAAATAGCGGACGGGTCAAAATTAGTAAAATCAGGCACCTGAACGTAACATTGCAGTTCCAGTTCGGACTCCAATATATGATAAAAAGGTCAAATAGCGGACGGGTCAAAATTAGTAAAATCAGGCACCTGAACGTAACATTGCAGTTCCAGTTCGGACTCCAATATATGATAAAAAGGTCAAATAGCGGACAGGTCAAAATTAGTAAAATCAGGCACCTGAACGTAACATTGCAGTTCCAGTTCGGACTCCAATATATGATAAAAAGGTCAAATAGCGGACGGGTCAAAATTAGTAAAATCAGGCACCTGAACGTAACATTGCAGTTCCAGTTCGGACTCCAATATATGATAAAAAGGTCAAATAGCGGACGGGTCAAAATTAGTAAAATCAGGCACCTGAACGTAACATTGCAGTTCCAGTTCGGACTCCAATATATGATAAAAAGGTCAAATAGCGGACGGGTCAAAATTAGTAAAATCAGGCACCTGAACGTAACATTGCAGTTCCAGTTCGGACTCCAATATATGATAAAAAGGTCAAATAGCGGACGGGTCAAAATTAGTAAAATCAGGCACCTGAACGTAACATTGCAGTTCCAGTTCGGACTCCAATATATGATAAAAAGGTCAAATAGCGGACGGGTCAAAATTAGTAAAATCAGGCACCTGAACGTAACATTGCAGTTCCAGTTCGGACTCCAATATATGATAAAAAGGTCAAATAGCGGACGGGTCAAAATTAGTAAAATCAGGCACCTGAACGTAACATTGCAGTTCCAGTTCGGACTCCAATATATGATAAAAAGGTCAAATAGCGGACGGGTCAAAATTAGTAAAATCAGGCACCTGAACGTAACATTGCAGTTCCAGTTCGGACTCCAATATATGATAAAAAGGTCAAATAGCGGACGGGTCAAAATTAGTAAAATCAGGCACCTGAACGTAACATTGCAGTTCCAGTTCGGACTCCAATATATGATAAAAAGGTCAAATAGCGGACGGGTCAAAATTAGTAAAATCAGGCACCTGAACGTAACATTGCAGTTCCAGTTCGGACTCCAATATATGATAAAAAGGTCAAATAGCGGACGGGTCAAAATTAGTAAAATCAGGCACCTGAACGTAACATTGCAGTTCCAGTTCGGACTCCAATATATGATAAAAAGGTCAAATAGCGGACGGGTCAAAATTAGTAAAATCAGGCACCTGAACGTAACATTGCAGTTCCAGTTCGGACTCCAATATATGATAAAAAGGTCAAATAGCGGACGGGTCAAAATTAGTAAAATCAGGCACCTGAACGTAACATTGCAGTTCCAGTTCGGACTCCAATATATGATAAAAAGGTCAAATAGCGGACGGGTCAAAATTAGTAAAATCAGGCACCTGAACGTAACATTGCAGTTCCAGTTCGGACTCCAATATATGATAAAAAGGTCAAATAGCGGACGGGTCAAAATTAGTAAAATCAGGCACCTGAACGTAACATTGCAGTTCCAGTTCGGACTCCAATATATGATAAAAAGGTCAAATAGCGGACGGGTCAAAATTAGTAAAATCAGGCACCTGAACGTAACATTGCAGTTCCAGTTCGGACTCCAATATATGATAAAAAGGTCAAATAGCGGACGGGTCAAAATTAGTAAAATCAGGCACCTGAACGTAACATTGCAGTTCCAGTTCGGACTCCAATATATGATAAAAAGGTCAAATAGCGGACGGGTCAAAATTAGTAAAATCAGGCACCTGAACGTAACATTGCAGTTCCAGTTCGGACTCCAATATATGATAAAAAGGTCAAATAGCGGACGGGTCAAAATTAGTAAAATCAGGCACCTGAACGTAACATTGCAGTTCCAGTTCGGACTCCAATATATGATAAAAAGGTCAAATAGCGGACAGGTCAAAATTAGTAAAATCAGGCACCTGAACGTAACATTGCAGTTCCAGTTCGGACTCCAATATATGATAAAAAGGTCAAATAGCGGACGGGTCAAAATTAGTAAAATCAGGCACCTGAACGTAACATTGCAGTTCCAGTTCGGACTCCAATATATGATAAAAAGGTCAAATAGCGGACAGGTCAAAATTAGTAAAATCAGGCACCTGAACGTAACATTGCAGTTCCAGTTCGGACTCCAATATATGATAAAAAGGTCAAATAGCGGACGGGTCAAAATTAGTAAAATCAGGCACCTGAACGTAACATTGCAGTTCCAGTTCGGACTCCAATATATGATAAAAAGGTCAAATAGCGGACGGGTCAAAATTAGTAAAATCAGGCACCTGAACGTAACATTGCAGTTCCAGTTCGGACTCCAATATATGATAAAAAGGTCAAATAGCGGACGGGTCAAAATTAGTAAAATCAGGCACCTGAACGTAACATTGCAGTTCCAGTTCGGACTCCAATATATGATAAAAAGGTCAAATAGCGGACGGGTCAAAATTAGTAAAATCAGGCACCTGAACGTAACATTGCAGTTCCAGTTCGGACTCCAATATATGATAAAAAGGTCAAATAGCGGACGGGTCAAAATTAGTAAAATCAGGCACCTGAACGTAACATTGCAGTTCCAGTTCGGACTCCAATATATGATAAAAAGGTCAAATAGCGGACGGGTCAAAATTAGTAAAATCAGGCACCTGAACGTAACATTGCAGTTCCAGTTCGGACTCCAATATATGATAAAAAGGTCAAATAGCGGACGGGTCAAAATTAGTAAAATCAGGCACCTGAACGTAACATTGCAGTTCCAGTTCGGACTCCAATATATGATAAAAAGGTCAAATAGCGGACGGGTCAAAATTAGTAAAATCAGGCACCTGAACGTAACATTGCAGTTCCAGTTCGGACTCCAATATATGATAAAAAGGTCAAATAGCGGACGGGTCAAAATTAGTAAAATCAGGCACCTGAACGTAACATTGCAGTTCCAGTTCGGACTCCAATATATGATAAAAAGGTCAAATAGCGGACAGGTCAAAATTAGTAAAATCAGGCACCTGAACGTAACATTGCAGTTCCAGTTCGGACTCCAATATATGATAAAAAGGTCAAATAGCGGACGGGTCAAAATTAGTAAAATCAGGCACCTGAACGTAACATTGCAGTTCCAGTTCGGACTCCAATATATGATAAAAAGGTCAAATAGCGGACGGGTCAAAATTAGTAAAATCAGGCACCTGAACGTAACATTGCAGTTCCAGTTCGGACTCCAATATATGATAAAAAGGTCAAATAGCGGACGGGTCAAAATTAGTAAAATCAGGCACCTGAACGTAACATTGCAGTTCCAGTTCGGACTCCAATATATGATAAAAAGGTCAAATAGCGGACGGGTCAAAATTAGTAAAATCAGGCACCTGAACGTAACATTGCAGTTCCAGTTCGGACTCCAATATATGATAAAAAGGTCAAATAGCGGACGGGTCAAAATTAGTAAAATCAGGCACCTGAACGTAACATTGCAGTTCCAGTTCGGACTCCAATATATGATAAAAAGGTCAAATAGCGGACGGGTCAAAATTAGTAAAATCAGGCACCTGAACGTAACATTGCAGTTCCAGTTCGGACTCCAATATATGATAAAAAGGTCAAATAGCGGACGGGTCAAAATTAGTAAAATCAGGCACCTGAACGTAACATTGCAGTTCCAGTTCGGACTCCAATATATGATAAAAAGGTCAAATAGCGGACGGGTCAAAATTAGTAAAATCAGGCACCTGAACGTAACATTGCAGTTCCAGTTCGGACTCCAATATATGATAAAAAGGTCAAATAGCGGACAGGTCAAAATTAGTAAAATCAGGCACCTGAACGTAACATTGCAGTTCCAGTTCGGACTCCAATATATGATAAAAAGGTCAAATAGCGGACGGGTCAAAATTAGTAAAATCAGGCACCTGAACGTAACATTGCAGTTCCAGTTCGGACTCCAATATATGATAAAAAGGTCAAATAGCGGACGGGTCAAAATTAGTAAAATCAGGCACCTGAACGTAACATTGCAGTTCCAGTTCGGACTCCAATATATGATAAAAAGGTCAAATAGCGGACGGGTCAAAATTAGTAAAATCAGGCACCTGAACGTAACATTGCAGTTCCAGTTCGGACTCCAATATATGATAAAAAGGTCAAATAGCGGACGGGTCAAAATTAGTAAAATCAGGCACCTGAACGTAACATTGCAGTTCCAGTTCGGACTCCAATATATGATAAAAAGGTCAAATAGCGGACGGGTCAAAATTAGTAAAATCAGGCACCTGAACGTAACATTGCAGTTCCAGTTCGGACTCCAATATATGATAAAAAGGTCAAATAGCGGACGGGTCAAAATTAGTAAAATCAGGCACCTGAACGTAACATTGCAGTTCCAGTTCGGACTCCAATATATGATAAAAAGGTCAAATAGCGGACGGGTCAAAATTAGTAAAATCAGGCACCTGAACGTAACATTGCAGTTCCAGTTCGGACTCCAATATATGATAAAAAGGTCAAATAGCGGACGGGTCAAAATTAGTAAAATCAGGCACCTGAACGTAACATTGCAGTTCCAGTTCGGACTCCAATATATGATAAAAAGGTCAAATAGCGGACAGGTCAAAATTAGTAAAATCAGGCACCTGAACGTAACATTGCAGTTCCAGTTCGGACTCCAATATATGATAAAAAGGTCAAATAGCGGACGGGTCAAAATTAGTAAAATCAGGCACCTGAACGTAACATTGCAGTTCCAGTTCGGACTCCAATATATGATAAAAAGGTCAAATAGCGGACGGGTCAAAATTAGTAAAATCAGGCACCTGAACGTAACATTGCAGTTCCAGTTCGGACTCCAATATATGATAAAAAGGTCAAATAGCGGACGGGTCAAAATTAGTAAAATCAGGCACCTGAACGTAACATTGCAGTTCCAGTTCGGACTCCAATATATGATAAAAAGGTCAAATAGCGGACGGGTCAAAATTAGTAAAATCAGGCACCTGAACGTAACATTGCAGTTCCAGTTCGGACTCCAATATATGATAAAAAGGTCAAATAGCGGACGGGTCAAAATTAGTAAAATCAGGCACCTGAACGTAACATTGCAGTTCCAGTTCGGACTCCAATATATGATAAAAAGGTCAAATAGCGGACGGGTCAAAATTAGTAAAATCAGGCACCTGAACGTAACATTGCAGTTCCAGTTCGGACTCCAATATATGATAAAAAGGTCAAATAGCGGACGGGTCAAAATTAGTAAAATCAGGCACCTGAACGTAACATTGCAGTTCCAGTTCGGACTCCAATATATGATAAAAAGGTCAAATAGCGGACGGGTCAAAATTAGTAAAATCAGGCACCTGAACGTAACATTGCAGTTCCAGTTCGGACTCCAATATATGATAAAAAGGTCAAATAGCGGACGGGTCAAAATTAGTAAAATCAGGCACCTGAACGTAACATTGCAGTTCCAGTTCGGACTCCAATATATGATAAAAAGGTCAAATAGCGGACGGGTCAAAATTAGTAAAATCAGGCACCTGAACGTAACATTGCAGTTCCAGTTCGGACTCCAATATATGATAAAAAGGTCAAATAGCGGACGGGTCAAAATTAGTAAAATCAGGCACCTGAACGTAACATTGCAGTTCCAGTTCGGACTCCAATATATGATAAAAAGGTCAAATAGCGGACAGGTCAAAATTAGTAAAATCAGGCACCTGAACGTAACATTGCAGTTCCAGTTCGGACTCCAATATATGATAAAAAGGTCAAATAGCGGACGGGTCAAAATTAGTAAAATCAGGCACCTGAACGTAACATTGCAGTTCCAGTTCGGACTCCAATATATGATAAAAAGGTCAAATAGCGGACGGGTCAAAATTAGTAAAATCAGGCACCTGAACGTAACATTGCAGTTCCAGTTCGGACTCCAATATATGATAAAAAGGTCAAATAGCGGACGGGTCAAAATTAGTAAAATCAGGCACCTGAACGTAACATTGCAGTTCCAGTTCGGACTCCAATATATGATAAAAAGGTCAAATAGCGGACGGGTCAAAATTAGTAAAATCAGGCACCTGAACGTAACATTGCAGTTCCAGTTCGGACTCCAATATATGATAAAAAGGTCAAATAGCGGACGGGTCAAAATTAGTAAAATCAGGCACCTGAACGTAACATTGCAGTTCCAGTTCGGACTCCAATATATGATAAAAAGGTCAAATAGCGGACGGGTCAAAATTAGTAAAATCAGGCACCTGAACGTAACATTGCAGTTCCAGATCGGACTCCAATATATGATAAAAAGGTCAAATAGCGGACGGGTCAAAATTAGTAAAATCAGGCACCTGAACGTAACATTGCAGTTCCAGTTCGGACTCCAATATTTGATAAAAAGGTCAAATAGCGGACGGGTCAAAATTAGTAAAATCAGGCACCTCAACGTAACATTGCAGTTCCAGTTCGGACTCCAATATATGATAAAAAGGTCAAATAGCGGACGGGTCAAAATTAGTAAAATCAGGCACCTGAACGTAACATTGCAGTTCCAGTTCGGACTCCAATATATGATAAAAAGGTCAAATAGCGGACGGGTCAAAATTAGTAAAATCAGGCACCTGAACGTAACATTGCAGTTCCAGTTCGGACTCCAATATATGATAAAAAGGTCAAATAGCGGACGGGTCAAAATTAGTAAAATCAGGCACCTGAACGTAACATTGCAGTTCCAGTTCGGACTCCAATATATGATAAAAAGGTCAAATAGCGGACGGGTCAAAATTAGTAAAATCAGGCACCTGAACGTAACATTGCAGTTCCAGTTCGGACTCCAATATATGATAAAAAGGTCAAATAGCGGACGGGTCAAAATTAGTAAAATCAGGCACCTGAACGTAACATTGCAGTTCCAGTTCGGACTCCAATATATGATAAAAAGGTCAAATAGCGGACGGGTCAAAATTAGTAAAATCAGGCACCTGAACGTAACATTGCAGTTCCAGTTCGGACTCCAATATATGATAAAAAGGTCAAATAGCGGACGGGTCAAAATTAGTAAAATCAGGCACCTGAACGTAACATTGCAGTTCCAGTTCGGACTCCAATATATGATAAAAAGGTCAAATAGCGGACGGGTCAAAATTAGTAAAATCAGGCACCTGAACGTAACATTGCAGTTCCAGTTCGGACTCCAATATATGATAAAAAGGTCAAATAGCGGACGGGTCAAAATTAGTAAAATCAGGCACCTGAACGTAACATTGCAGTTCCAGTTCGGACTCCAATATATGATAAAAAGGTCAAATAGCGGACGGGTCAAAATTAGTAAAATCAGGCACCTGAACGTAACATTGCAGTTCCAGTTCGGACTCCAATATATGATAAAAAGGTCAAATAGCGGACGGGTCAAAATTAGTAAAATCAGGCACCTGAACGTAACATTGCAGTTCCAGTTCGGACTCCAATATATGATAAAAAGGTCAAATAGCGGACGGGTCAAAATTAGTAAAATCAGGCACCTGAACGTAACATTGCAGTTCCAGTTCGGACTCCAATATATGATAAAAAGGTCAAATAGCGGACGGGTCAAAATTAGTAAAATCAGGCACCTGAACGTAACATTGCAGTTCCAGTTCGGACTCCAATATATGATAAAAAGGTCAAATAGCGGACGGGTCAAAATTAGTAAAATCAGGCACCTGAACGTAACATTGCAGTTCCAGTTCGGACTCCAATATATGATAAAAAGGTCAAATAGCGGACGGGTCAAAATTAGTAAAATCAGGCACCTGAACGTAACATTGCAGTTCCAGTTCGGACTCCAATATATGATAAAAAGGTCAAATAGCGGACGGGTCAAAATTAGTAAAATCAGGCACCTGAACGTAACATTGCAGTTCCAGTTCGGACTCCAATATATGATAAAAAGGTCAAATAGCGGACGGGTCAAAATTAGTAAAATCAGGCACCTGAACGTAACATTGCAGTTCCAGTTCGGACTCCAATATATGATAAAAAGGTCAAATAGCGGACGGGTCAAAATTAGTAAAATCAGGCACCTGAACGTAACATTGCAGTTCCAGTTCGGACTCCAATATATGATAAAAAGGTCAAATAGCGGACGGGTCAAAATTAGTAAAATCAGGCACCTGAACGTAACATTGCAGTTCCAGTTCGGACTCCAATATATGATAAAAAGGTCAAATAGCGGACGGGTCAAAATTAGTAAAATCAGGCACCTGAACGTAACATTGCAGTTCCAGTTCGGACTCCAATATATGATAAAAAGGTCAAATAGCGGACGGGTCAAAATTAGTAAAATCAGGCACCTGAACGTAACATTGCAGTTCCAGTTCGGACTCCAATATATGATAAAAAGGTCAAATAGCGGACGGGTCAAAATTAGTAAAATCAGGCACCTGAACGTAACATTGCAGTTCCAGTTCGGACTCCAATATATGATAAAAAGGTCAAATAGCGGACGGGTCAAAATTAGTAAAATCAGGCACCTGAACGTAACATTGCAGTTCCAGTTCGGACTCCAATATATGATAAAAAGGTCAAATAGCGGACGGGTCAAAATTAGTAAAATCAGGCACCTGAACGTAACATTGCAGTTCCAGTTCGGACTCCAATATATGATAAAAAGGTCAAATAGCGGACAGGTCAAAATTAGTAAAATCAGGCACCTGAACGTAACATTGCAGTTCCAGTTCGGACTCCAATATATGATAAAAAGGTCAAATAGCGGACGGGTCAAAATTAGTAAAATCAGGCACCTGAACGTAACATTGCAGTTCCAGTTCGGACTCCAATATATGATAAAAAGGTCAAATAGCGGACGGGTCAAAATTAGTAAAATCAGGCACCTGAACGTAACATTGCAGTTCCAGTTCGGACTCCAATATATGATAAAAAGGTCAAATAGCGGACGGGTCAAAATTAGTAAAATCAGGCACCTGAACGTAACATTGCAGTTCCAGTTCGGACTCCAATATATGATAAAAAGGTCAAATAGCGGACGGGTCAAAATTAGTAAAATCAGGCACCTGAACGTAACATTGCAGTTCCAGTTCGGACTCCAATATATGATAAAAAGGTCAAATAGCGGACGGGTCAAAATTAGTAAAATCAGGCACCTGAACGTAACATTGCAGTTCCAGTTCGGACTCCAATATATGATAAAAAGGTCAAATAGCGGACGGGTCAAAATTAGTAAAATCAGGCACCTGAACGTAACATTGCAGTTCCAGTTCGGACTCCAATATATGATAAAAAGGTCAAATAGCGGACGGGTCAAAATTAGTAAAATCAGGCACCTGAACGTAACATTGCAGTTCCAGTTCGGACTCCAATATATGATAAAAAGGTCAAATAGCGGACGGGTCAAAATTAGTAAAATCAGGCACCTGAACGTAACATTGCAGTTCCAGTTCGGACTCCAATATATGATAAAAAGGTCAAATAGCGGACGGGTCAAAATTAGTAAAATCAGGCACCTGAACGTAACATTGCAGTTCCAGTTCGGACTCCAATATATGATAAAAAGGTCAAATAGCGGACGGGTCAAAATTAGTAAAATCAGGCACCTGAACGTAACATTGCAGTTCCAGTTCGGACTCCAATATATGATAAAAAGGTCAAATAGCGGACGGGTCAAAATTAGTAAAATCAGGCACCTGAACGTAACATTGCAGTTCCAGTTCGGACTCCAATATATGATAAAAAGGTCAAATAGCGGACGGGTCAAAATTAGTAAAATCAGGCACCTGAACGTAACATTGCAGTTCCAGTTCGGACTCCAATATATGATAAAAAGGTCAAATAGCGGACGGGTCAAAATTAGTAAAATCAGGCACCTGAACGTAACATTGCAGTTCCAGTTCGGACTCCAATATATGATAAAAAGGTCAAATAGCGGACGGGTCAAAATTAGTAAAATCAGGCACCTGAACGTAACATTGCAGTTCCAGTTCGGACTCCAATATATGATAAAAAGGTCAAATAGCGGACGGGTCAAAATTAGTAAAATCAGGCACCTGAACGTAACATTGCAGTTCCAGTTCGGACTCCAATATATGATAAAAAGGTCAAATAGCGGACGGGTCAAAATTAGTAAAATCAGGCACCTGAACGTAACATTGCAGTTCCAGTTCGGACTCCAATATATGATAAAAAGGTCAAATAGCGGACGGGTCAAAATTAGTAAAATCAGGCACCTGAACGTAACATTGCAGTTCCAGTTCGGACTCCAATATATGATAAAAAGGTCAAATAGCGGACGGGTCAAAATTAGTAAAATCAGGCACCTGAACGTAACATTGCAGTTCCAGTTCGGACTCCAATATATGATAAAAAGGTCAAATAGCGGACGGGTCAAAATTAGTAAAATCAGGCACCTGAACGTAACATTGCAGTTCCAGTTCGGACTCCAATATATGATAAAAAGGTCAAATAGCGGACGGGTCAAAATTAGTAAAATCAGGCACCTGAACGTAACATTGCAGTTCCAGTTCGGACTCCAATATATGATAAAAAGGTCAAATAGCGGACGGGTCAAAATTAGTAAAATCAGGCACCTGAACGTAACATTGCAGTTCCAGTTCGGACTCCAATATATGATAAAAAGGTCAAATAGCGGACGGGTCAAAATTAGTAAAATCAGGCACCTGAACGTAACATTGCAGTTCCAGTTCGGACTCCAATATATGATAAAAAGGTCAAATAGCGGACGGGTCAAAATTAGTAAAATCAGGCACCTGAACGTAACATTGCAGTTCCAGTTCGGACTCCAATATATGATAAAAAGGTCAAATAGCGGACAGGTCAAAATTAGTAAAATCAGGCACCTGAACGTAACATTGCAGTTCCAGTTCGGACTCCAATATATGATAAAAAGGTCAAATAGCGGACGGGTCAAAATTAGTAAAATCAGGCACCTGAACGTAACATTGCAGTTCCAGTTCGGACTCCAATATATGATAAAAAGGTCAAATAGCGGACGGGTCAAAATTAGTAAAATCAGGCACCTGAACGTAACATTGCAGTTCCAGTTCGGACTCCAATATATGATAAAAAGGTCAAATAGCGGACGGGTCAAAATTAGTAAAATCAGGCACCTGAACGTAACATTGCAGTTCCAGTTCGGACTCCAATATATGATAAAAAGGTCAAATAGCGGACGGGTCAAAATTAGTAAAATCAGGCACCTGAACGTAACATTGCAGTTCCAGTTCGGACTCCAATATATGATAAAAAGGTCAAATAGCGGACGGGTCAAAATTAGTAAAATCAGGCACCTGAACGTAACATTGCAGTTCCAGTTCGGACTCCAATATATGATAAAAAGGTCAAATAGCGGACGGGTCAAAATTAGTAAAATCAGGCACCTGAACGTAACATTGCAGTTCCAGTTCGGACTCCAATATATGATAAAAAGGTCAAATAGCGGACGGGTCAAAATTAGTAAAATCAGGCACCTGAACGTAACATTGCAGTTCCAGTTCGGACTCCAATATATGATAAAAAGGTCAAATAGCGGACGGGTCAAAATTAGTAAAATCAGGCACCTGAACGTAACATTGCAGTTCCAGTTCGGACTCCAATATATGATAAAAAGGTCAAATAGCGGACGGGTCAAAATTAGTAAAATCAGGCACCTGAACGTAACATTGCAGTTCCAGTTCGGACTCCAATATATGATAAAACGGTCAAATAGCAGACGGGTCAAAATTAGTAAAATCAGGCACCTGAACGTAACATTGCAGTTCCAGTTCGGACTCCAATATATGATAAAAAGGTCAAATAGCGGACGGGTCAAAATTAGTAAAATCAGGCACCTGAACGTAACATTGCAGTTCCAGTTCGGACTCCAATATATGATAAAAAGGTCAATTAGTGGACGGGTCAAAATTAGTAAAATCAGGCACCTAAACGTAACATTGCAGTTCCAGATCGGACTCATATATGATAAAAAGGTCAAATAGCGGAGGGGTCAAAATTAGTAAAATCAGGCCCCTGAACGTAACACTGCAGTTCCAGGTCGGACTCCAATATTTGATAAAAAGGTCAAATAGCGGACGGGTCAAAATTAGGAAAATCAGGTACCTCAACGTAACATTGCAGTTCCAGTTCGGACTCCAATATATGATAAAAAGGTCAAATAGCGGACGGGTCAAAATTAGTAAAATCAGGCACCTGAACGTAACATTGCAGTTCCAGTTCGGACTGCAATGTATGATAAAAAGGTCAAATAGCGGACAGGTCAAAATTAGTAAAATCAGGCACCTGAACGTAACATTGCAGTTCCAGATCGGACTCCAATATATGATAAAAAGGTCAAATAGCGGAGGGGTCAAAATTAGTAAAATCAGGCACCTGAACGTAGCACTGCAGTTCCAGTTCGGACTCCAATATTTGATAAAGAGGTCAAATAGCGGTCGGGTCAAAATTAGTAAAATCAGGCACCTCAACGTAACATTGCAGTTCCAGTTCGGACTCCAATATATGATAAAAAGGTCAAATAGCGGACGGGTCAAAATTAGTAAAATCAGGCACCTGAACGTAACATTGCAGTTCCAGTTCGGACTCCAATATATGATAAAAAGGTCAAATAGCGGACGGGTCAAAATTAGTAAAATCAGGCACCTGAACGTAACATTGCAGTTCCAGTTCGGACTCCAATATATGATAAAAAGGTCAAATAGCGGACGGGTCAAAATTAGTAAAATCAGGCACCTGAACGTAACATTGCAGTTCCAGTTCGGACTCCAATATATGATAAAAAGGTCAAATAGCGGACGGGTCAAAATTAGTAAAATCAGGCACCTGAACGTAACATTGCAGTTCCAGTTCGGACTCCAATATATGATAAAAAGGTCAAATAGCGGACGGGTCAAAATTAGTAAAATCAGGCACCTGAACGTAACATTGCAGTTCCAGTTCGGACTCCAATATATGATAAAAAGGTCAAATAGCGGACGGGTCAAAATTAGTAAAATCAGGCACCTGAACGTAACATTGCAGTTCCAGTTCGGACTCCAATATATGATAAAAAGGTCAAATAGCGGACGGGTCAAAATTAGTAAAATCAGGCACCTGAACGTAACATTGCAGTTCCAGTTCGGACTCCAATATATGATAAAAAGGTCAAATAGCGGACGGGTCAAAATTAGTAAAATCAGGCACCTGAACGTAACATTGCAGTTCCAGTTCGGACTCCAATATATGATAAAAAGGTCAAATAGCGGACGGGTCAAAATTAGTAAAATCAGGCACCTGAACGTAACATTGCAGTTCCAGTTCGGACTCCAATATATGATAAAAAGGTCAAATAGCGGACGGGTCAAAATTAGTAAAATCAGGCACCTGAACGTAACATTGCAGTTCCAGTTCGGACTCCAATATATGATAAAAAGGTCAAATAGCGGACGGGTCAAAATTAGTAAAATCAGGCACCTGAACGTAACATTGCAGTTCCAGTTCGGACTCCAATATATGATAAAAAGGTCAAATAGCGGACGGGTCAAAATTAGTAAAATCAGGCACCTGAACGTAACATTGCAGTTCCAGTTCGGACTCCAATATATGATAAAAAGGTCAAATAGCGGACGGGTCAAAATTAGTAAAATCAGGCACCTGAACGTAACATTGCAGTTCCAGTTCGGACTCCAATATATGATAAAAAGGTCAAATAGCGGACGGGTCAAAATTAGTAAAATCAGGCACCTGAACGTAACATTGCAGTTCCAGTTCGGACTCCAATATATGATAAAAAGGTCAAATAGCGGACGGGTCAAAATTAGTAAAATCAGGCACCTGAACGTAACATTGCAGTTCCAGTTCGGACTCCAATATATGATAAAAAGGTCAAATAGCGGACGGGTCAAAATTAGTAAAATCAGGCACCTGAACGTAACATTGCAGTTCCAGTTCGGACTCCAATATATGATAAAAAGGTCAAATAGCGGACGGGTCAAAATTAGTAAAATCAGGCACCTGAACGTAACATTGCAGTTCCAGTTCGGACTCC
>JAZHYW010022175.1:0-72841 GCA_037355805.1 Ixodes ricinus | reverse complement strand
TTTCGTCCACATTAAACGAGTTCATACTAAACGATGTTCGTCGTAGGCGAATTCACCGAGAAAGTAGGGGGCGAGTTCTCCAACCTCGTCGCAGGTATACGGTCTTCCTAACACCCAAATAAAAAGTAACACATCCATAAAAATACCAGAAAGAAAAGAGGGCGCAGGTTCCAATGGCACACCGGGCGTTTCCGGTGGCTTTTGTTACTTCCGGTTCCGGCGAAAAGACGTCTTAATGGCGTCTCGTGTTTTGGGTCGTTGCGGCAGCGAAAGTCCATAATGCAGCGGTTCCGGTAGACCGACCAGTGCGTGATACGAAGGCGGCGCCGGGAACTCGGCTTCGGGGTAAAGGAACGAGCGACATCGAGCCGCGAGGTAACAAAGATGGATGACAAGACGGGGGTCGAGCTTACGAGCGGCCGGGAGCAAAAGTGAACTTCAGTCTGTCACCAAAAACAACTCTGTAGGCAGAGTTTATAGGAGCTAAAAGATCCTATATACCTCGTAACAAGCTCCTTTAATATCGTTTCAAATAGAAGTGCTTTTTCGTCGATGAAAATAAACGTGGAATGTATTCACGCAAAGTGGAGACCGATGGATGCGTAGTGAGCTAGTTTATATTTTAAAAATAGAAATTGAGGGGCTATATGCATTCTTGTATGGATTCTGCTGAAATTTCTTCTCGTACAGGTTGCGCCTTTGCTCACTACTAGAAAGGTTGTGATTTAGCTTATGGTTCGGTGAAGTGTTTTTGAAGGGTGACAACTTTTGGAGGTTGGTTTGGGGTGGTATCAACGCTGTAAAATTCACA
Organism: Ixodes ricinus; assembly: GCA_037355805.1. Taxonomy (NCBI): domain Eukaryota; kingdom Metazoa; phylum Arthropoda; class Arachnida; order Ixodida; family Ixodidae; genus Ixodes; species Ixodes ricinus. Next base: position 72,030 of record JAZHYW010022175.1, on the reverse strand, counting down.
ACTTAGTCTTTTTGTTTTTTTGTTTTAGACGTTGTTGTTGTTGTGTTTTTTTTAGGTGACGATCTGCAGTTAAGCAGTTTTCAGCATTTACATTTTTATAATTATACTATATATATGGAACGACCTGTTTTATTGGCTTTCAAATAATTGCGGCTTGAGCGTTTACTTTTTACTAGGAGATTCATCCCTTGAGTCGTTTAAAATTATAATTATAAAGTCTCTTTCGCATAAGTTTACATCTTTCCAGTTAACAGTAGGGGTTGCCTTCTCTGTCCACGTTACATTACCAACTTGTAACCACTTGCTTTTGTAGTAACGAAGAAAATATTTCATTTCTTCTTTACAAATGGGAGTGTAATTTTTTTTTTTAATAACAATTGACGATGTTTAGTTCCTTCCTTTTCTTAACGTGTACAACACATACCGGCTCTTCAGATTCATCGTGCAACCAGACATTGCGGGAATTCGGGGGTTTTGATTATAGAAAGAGGGAGAAGGACAATGGCAACATCATCGGAATTTGCTGGCTCGCTCTCTTTTCCGAAGCATCTACCCCGACTCGCAACACGTCAATGCTGTGGCGCTGGTCCTGGAACGGAACATACGCAGGTACAAGCGTTAACGCACTTACGCAGTGCATAACTCTAAAAGTTACTTCTTTTTTTTCTTTTTTTTTTTTTGCTAAATTATTGTGAAATATAGGGTGTTTGAAATGCCGAGGCACGTACAATCTAAAATGGGCAGCAAAAATCGGCGCCTGCGCATACCACTCTAAACTTTTCGTCTAGGGTTATATTTCACAGGTGGGTTGAACCTTGCGAAATTGCTAGGCGTTGCTCAATTCTTTAAAAAACAGGGCAAAAAAAAAACAAATCGCCGGGGTCAACGGCAGACGGCAAAGCAGACAACCGAGTCGAGTGGCGGGGCACTACGTCGTCTGCCTCGCCGTCTGCCGATGACCCTGGCAAGCTTTTTAACCTATTTTGTAGAGAAAGGAAGCTACGTCTTGTAAGTTTACAAGGTAAACATCACCCGTGAAATACACCTTTGAAAAAGAGTTTCGATTGCTATGTGAAAGCACCAATTCTTGCGGCCCATTTTAGATGCAACCACGGCATTTTCATACATCCTATTTAATATCATTATTACGCGTTTCGTTTCATAATTTTCCACACGCATACCTTTCATCCTTTGATCGAGTGTTTTGAAAATCAAGACGGGTGAAGAAAAGTCATGAATTTTCATTCTCCGCTTAAAAAAACCCTTCAAAGATAGAATCGTTAAAGGGATGATGAACCGAAATTTGGAGCTCACAAAACAAGGCTGCAGAGCGATAGGCGGGACGCTGCAAAATCCGAAAACATCACTTATACTGCAATATGTGCCTTACGGTTGACATCTGGTTTGAAAGCTAAGAAGCTGATGTACCCGAGGAGGAGTCCCACGTACTTTTTGTATAAAGAGGGCCTCGATACACTTAACTTGGGTCTCAAGCATCAGAAAAAAAATTAACCTTTTGGCTATTTCGATATCTATTTTTGGAAAACCCGTTTGCTGTGGAGTAAGCGTATACTATAAACACAGACAATACCAGATAAGTTTTTTTTTAATATTTTCAAGGTCAAGAGTGTCTTCTGTTTTAAACCTTAAACGTGTCTCGTTTGGCGTTTATTTACTACAGCAAATTCAACCGAAAAGAACAGTTTACTTACTGTGAATCCTGGCATCAGACGAAATGTGCTCTTTACTCTAGTCAGATACGAGTGAAGAATGCATCCCCGTCATTACCGCCAGTCACTGTTCCTCGATGTGCAAATAGTCTGCTACCGAGACGCACGTCGCGCTGCCGTCACCTATATCCTATACATCGTCATGGGCACTACATGTTTTGCTTTGTCCGGAAGCGATTTCGTGTTATGGCTGGCACGCGGTGTGGATTATTCGGCGAGTTCTTCACTTCTGCCCGACCATAGAACAGTCGTGTAGCCCTTTAACGATGCCAAAATATCGTCAGTGCCAGTGTAGGCGGTAACGTGTTAGAAGTTAACGACGTTTCTGGCAACGCGTTACTTTTTCCGGTAACACTGTAATGTACTCGTCACATATTCAAAGCCGTAACGGGTAACGTACTTACGTTACTTATTTCGAGTTATGTGTAACGTAGTTACGTTACTCGTTATCTCCCGAAACTAAAAAAATGCTATACTTCATTTATTTTCGTGTTTTTAGGTTCCAAGCCATATATATTTTCACGTGTTTTTCGTTTTTCTTTTTGTTTTTCGACTGAGTATTTTGGGTGGAACCGTAAAAAAGATGAGGTAATTATGTTCAATTTCTGAATGGACATAATGTTTATTAAAATAATACACTTATGCGTATCTGTAATGAGTAAAACCTGTTATTCATAATTAAAAAAGTAACGCAAAAGTAACATGCGTTACTACTGTTTAACGGTAATTAGGGTAACGCGTCCCTTTTATTTTGAGGTAACGTAGGTCGGTAACGGGTTCCTTTTATTTGCAGGTAACGTATTTCGTTACTTTCTTTTTCGATAACGCCTACAACACTGGTCAGTGCAAATGTGGTCAGTGCCCTGGTGTTATAAGTGCTACGCCAATAAGCCTTCACACTGGGTCGTGTTCCCCATGCCGGTCTGACGTACCAACCCAGAGCTGGTTGATACGTTGATTTTGTGTTATTCTGAAAGTGTGGAGTCTCCAGCGCTTATCGCCCGGGTGAAAAACCCGGAGTCAATAGGGACGCAGGTGCGTTGTCTGATGTCCCGCAGAGCTACTGCCCATGCTCACAATGCAGTAGACAAAGGCGATTATCGATACGGTCACATAGTCGGCCGGCAACAGCCAGGCGGCACCAGCAGAGCATAAGAGGCCACGCTTATGCCCTGTCTCGGTGTACCCTGACAAAAGGTGAACGATGAGCTCGACATCGCGTGCCGATGGCTTCGATACGCGCTGCGTATACGAGCGCAACGCACACATATTGGAGCATGATGCAGCAGCGAAAAGCCCGATACTTGTTCGCAGTAAGAGCGCACTCCGGTGATACGTATAGTCCCGTTCCGATTGGCCCGCCAGGGCCGTAGCTTCCACCGTACTGGCATGTTATCGCGATCGCGGCTTCCTAGCCTACCCAGTATTTCTTGCTTCGGACACTAGGCTAAGCGGCGCCACCGCAGCAATAGCTCACGTATGAAGAGTTCAGCCACCACTCCCAGGCATACCCAATGTTTCTCGCTTCAGTCGCGATAGCGCCAAACCAAACAGCATTGCAGGTTGCCAATACCAAACATCTTCAAAGTCTAAGGACACGGCGTTCGCATTTAACTGATTCACTCGGAGACATCTCACGGAATTTGTCTCTGGATGCTATTCTCGGTAGCCACTGTCATAAACCGAGCGCGCCGATTCCATCAGCCCAAAACTTTACGAGCGGATCGTGTCGAAGAAGTTGATCCACTTCCCGATCAAGAGCCTGCCGAACGAGCCACCGTCGCTTGTCTGGCCCCCTCCTAGCCTCAGAAGGGACAATCACGTGACTTATCTCAATTGCTTCGACGCTATCAAAGGGCTTCTGAACGTCGAGCCATTCGCATACTCGCTCCATTCGAGATCGCTTTCAAAATGTCCTTCAACCGACGCTTGTATTCTGAGTTGGTGAAAAAAATAAAGATAACACGCTATCCGTTGTCGTTTTTTTTTTGTTTCTTTTGTATTTCTTTCGTAGTTGACCCGCGAAGGGTAGCGAAACTGCAGAAAGACAATGCTCGCGGCGGGAATAACCGCACTAACCGACGCAGCCATGCAAATCTATTCCTGGTCTACATTCAGGCGTGGGAACTTGAGGTCGGGTTTGTTTGTCCTCCCTCGCAGAGGAGAGCGTCGCGAATGAAAGCGTTCGTCGTGCTTGAGCGGAGATCACGGAAGAATGGACAAAATAAGACTGTTTTTAGCTGGAGGAACAACTCGGCGACCAACCCACCACCGCAGCCCATGAGCTCCCGGCGGCGGAGAGGATCCGTCTCAATCGTTTCCGCACTTGAACGGCGTGACAAGGATGGAGCTGCAGCCACCGACGACCAGATGTTTCGGTCGCCGAACGAGTATTGCCGGCGAGCGCCCCGAGTCCCTGGCCTTAGCCAAAGTCACGCTGTAAGCTCTTACGTTCCAAAATCCGACTTTGGCACATCGGAACGCTAGGAGGGCTACGCCACTCAAAGAGCAGCGTGGAGGAGGCGCAAGAAAATGGCGAGGCAGCTTGGCTAAGGTCGGGGAAAAACAATAGTGCGTGGGCGCATTAGGCGGCGGGTAAATTGGGAGTTTTCGTAGATCGTGTTGGCAGTCCCGCAACGCCCTCCGCAACCCGCTACGATAGCCGGAACTGTACAGTCAAGGCCGCCGGCCCGCAGGCGCAGTAGCGGCTTCTTCGTTGCGGAGGGCTTAGCGGAAGGGGAAACGTGATCTACGAAAAGTCCCGAATAAAGGCACGAGGTATACGCAAAGAGCGAATAAGCGCCGCATGCAGGGGGCCTCAATGAGGCCGCGGACGGCGAGCTCTCGCTACACAACGCTCACTCCACACATTGCCGTTCTTGGCAGTCGACAAGATGACCGCTCATTCTGCTCTCTGTTCGGTTCTAACTTCTAAGCTCTAGTAGGGAGCGGACGCTGATCGCGTGCGACCACCGGTTCAAAATTCGTTTAAGAATTCACGAACGTAGCCGCTGCATGCTTCAAAATGTACGCAAAAATATAATGCGTTTCTTATTGAACCAATGCGGACAGCAGGACTGCGGTCCAGAATTGCGAAGAGACAAAAGTGTCCCTTTTTCGATTCGGAAATTTACCAGGATATACTTTAGGGGAGCGTGAACATTTTCAAGCCGCGCATGGCGACTGTCTCCGGGAAGAAGGCGACGCTTTTATTCTTCCCGGACTGCTGCGCAGCCTCCACCAAATGGACATCAAAGAAGAGAAAATTCAGAGGTATACCTAGGACATGCTTGGAAGGAAATGATCCGCTCGGGTGATTTGGAGAGACTTTATGTATGACCGAAGCGATCCCAAAAGGTCACGGCGCTCATGGCCCTTGTTCAATGAGTGAAGGTTCCTTTTCTTGCGCTCATATCCAGAAAAGAAACGAGCGCCGATGCACTTTTGGGCGCGCTCAGTCGGCTCAAAGTCAAACAAAGTACATCGCGCTGCGCTGCCAGGTGGCTGGAAAACTCGCCCATGCGCAGAGTCCAGTACATTTCCCGACCATAAAACAAGGAGGTTATAAATACTAGGAGGGGGCACGTTGCAATATGTGTGAAGCCTAGTCATAAAAAGTCTAAACGGGTTGGGGTTGGAAGCGTTGTGAGGGAGGTTGATGTTGTGGCCAACGTGACCGTAGATCTCTCTGGCAATTGGTGCGCGTGACATGTCACGTGCGAGATGGATGGTTGATTGTAGAAGGATTTCTTGCAGGCTTGCGCGCTCCGTCCGGTAGGTTTTATCAGATCGAAGGCTAGACGTGAAGCAAGCACAGGGAGGATAGAAGGGTAGGAGAGGGCATGACGTCATCCGCGTAGCCTCCACAAGCCATGCTTCCTTGACGCCTCCCTCTTTCTCATTTTCCTTCTTACCCTCCTCACCTTCAGGCCAACGTGACCACATCACGTGACCATAGCTAGCCTTCGTCTAGCCTTCGATCTGATAAAACCTACCGGACGGAGCGCGCAAGCCTGCAAGAAATCCTTCTACAATCAACCATCCATCTCGCACGTGACATGTCACGCGCACCAATTGCCAGAGAGATCTACGGTCCCGTTGGCCACAACATCGTTTAAACGTTTTATGACTAGGCTTCACCAATATTGCAGCGTGCCCCCTCCTAGTACTTATAACCTTCTTGAGCAAGCAGCTCCGTCCGGTAGGTTTTATCAGATCGAAGGCTAGACGTGAAGCAAGCAAGCGGTTGAGGCATATCACGAGCAGACGACACACCGCTGCTGGTACACGGGACGATCAGGGCAACCGCCGCAATTGCAACGGAGAAAACGAAAGCCTGGCGTCGCCGGGACGCTCATTTCCTCCGGCTATGGGATGGGCGCTTGCAGCGTGGTCGGCTGCCGCAATCGGACTGGCTTTTCTTCAGCGGGGGTTACCTTTCACCGGTAAGCCCTTGGCGTAGTACACACACAGAGTTTTACGATAACAGGAATCAATCAAGAATTCTCTCTGATTTTCGACGGTCGCCGAACTGCGGAAACGATTGATTTCGGCCGTTGGTCGCGGCGGTGGCTGGACCCCATCGAAGTGGAGCGTGGTGTGCTCCGTGCACTTCCAATCGTCAATAAAACATCTCCCAACCTCGAGTCAAGTTGAGCTGGTTCAATTTGTCACGACAGCAATAAAACGTCCCAGTGGACGACCTGCATAGCGGCCGCAACAAAAAGAAATAAGCCAAACGTATTGTAGCGTGATATAACATGAGAGCGATGAGAGTGCAGCTATCAAGTTTGCCGGCGGGCGCGAAAATCATCGCTGTCAAAGTGCCTACGTATTGGTCCAACCTGTCGGGTCGGCATAGTTACGCAATCATGTGTGTATCTAATTTGTTCTTGCTTTGGCTACTGTAGTAATTAGTTGCCAGGAGATAAAAAAAAACCGCTGATGCACGCAGATGCAAGGTACATTACCCAAAACACGCCAACAGGCAATCGTTACCGCGCTGACGTTCCACGTTGAATACTATCGTTTTCAGGATAGTAACGGTCTGTAGAAAACAGAATGCATTAACTTTATAGTTGAGGGTACATAACGAAGCGCAGCAGGCGTAGAATCGGTAGGCTGGGCGCGGGCCACAGTTTCTAGCTGCGATGACTGATAAATGAAACGCACCAGCACCACGCTCCCTGCTACCCGCTACCATCAACCAGGCGACGGTCACGTGCTGTGGTCACGTTGGCCTGATAAGTGAGGATGGTAAGGAGTCAAAATAAGAAAGAGGCGGTCAAAGGAGCATGGCTTGTGGAGGCTACCCGGCTGAAGTCATGCCCTCTCCTCTACCTTCTAACCTCCTGGCCATAAAAGATTTCAATGGAACCAGTAAGAAACAGGACGCGGAGTGGAACACGTGGCTCAGAGACACCGCGTGACAATCACCGCGGTGAAAAAGAAAAAAATGGCGCTCCATTGTTGCTGGACGGGCACGCGTATATCCGCTGGTCGTTATTGTCGTAGCGCCGCCCCTCGACAGCATTCAGTCGGCCGATTCACTCAGGTTTAGGAGAGCGAGGAACGATGGAAAAGAAAGTCGGCTGAGGCCGGGAAGTGGAGCGTTGACTCGGAGGAAACTTTTTCTCTTCTCCACGCTTGGGTTCAAACCTCCTCGCGCTTTCTTCACTCAGCCCTAATTGAACCTGTAAATGGCTACGTCCCAATATGGCGTCTGGGTCCAAACAAACCGTTGCTAGGGACGTTGCTATGGACTAACGCATGGAGACTCCACATGAGGCTAGATTTTTGCTTACAAGTAAGTAAATAATTGTTTGTAAGCAATCTAACTTCTTGATATCTAATTATGAAGATGTTCTTGTCGTCTCAGTGTCGTATTGCAACGATGAAAGCCATTTCTGATGTATTACACTCTGCTTTGCTTTGGTAGCCGACGACACGATAGATTTGCTTGCCTCTGTTGCAGCGGGCGTCTTCATTGAATTCTGTCGGTAAACGAGCGACAAAAACAAGTGCATCGCCATGGTCGTAGAGGCCTCCGCAAAGTGCGTTTTTTCTGTGAAGAACCCAGCTTAGTTCAGAGAGGCTGAAAATGCCGTAAAATCAAACCACGTCGTGCAGATCAGTTACGACGACGACCTGAAGTGCATAATCGGCTTAGTGCAGGCCAGCATGAGAAACGAATCGTACTTCGTGGAAGTAAGTCGTTTGTTGTTATTATTATTGAGGTTGTCAGGTTATTAAAGAATTACGTGTCTATCGCGATTTCGCAGTATTTTTTTTTCTTTGTATCATTAAATTCCGTGGATGTGCTCTTTCGGTGAAGATCTCCATCGAACCCGCGATGAGAGTGCAATCTGTATTAAACTCACCTGATGTTTGTTTTTTGTTTTTTTATCCAGTTCTTTCGCGCTTTGGGGTCTTGCGGAAATCGGAAGAAACTGCAAGAATCTTTCTCCACGCGACGGTTACAACCAGGTACCAAGCAACCTCCCATAGCGCGAGTCCGCATACAAAGTTTAGGATCTCAACCGATCTGCCTGAAGTACTTTTCTCACGGGTGCAATGCGATCTTTTAGCAGACGATCATCTCGATCGACGCCCGGACTTTCGATAAACAATATTTTGCATTGCACCCTACTATGAATTCTTATAAGTGTCTGAAACTCATTATATTTCAAACAAATGCAATATCAGAAGATCGTCTTTATTCACACGATTCAATCGACGGCGCCGGCTTGGCTGGCGGGCGTGTAGCAGGCGGCATACTTCTTGCTTTCGTCGTCTGCTGCAAACATCTTGAGAACCGGAAGTTGCAGTCGCAAATATTTCAGAAACATGCGATTACCGGCTCACTTCTGTCGAAACATATATGACATTCAAGCTTTCTATATCTGTGATTTTTAGAAGTTTAAATCCTACTCCTGATTTTTTGACGCTCCGGTTTTCGTAGCAAAACCTAGCCACCTGTATTTGTCTACAACTACGACCCTAGCAACGGTTTGTTTGGACCCATGACGTCACACTTGCGGAGTCAATGATGACAATCTTTGGCTGTCTTCCAAAATTTACTCGATCCGACTCAGGAGTAAAGGTTTTGTACCGTGGCGTTTCAAAACTTACCCGAGCTTATTCGATGACGTCAGAACTCGCGTTCCAGAAGCGGGTTGTTTACTCCGCAGTAATTACTCACGTCACCCTCCTCGATCGGGGGGTAACGCCGGATTAAATCGAGTAAATACGTCACGTGATCTGTTTGTCGTCTGCTTTTTGCGGTGACGGCCGTCAAAGCCAATCAAATTGATGCTCGCTTGCTCCATTGGCTTTGGTGGCGGACGTTCGAAATGACGAGGAATGAGGTGCAGCCATTTATGTGGGGTTATTGCGATTTGCTGTTTTCAACGCAGACACTGACTGCGTCACATCCAGACCGTGCACCTTCCCCGAGAAGGTATACACCTTTTGTTATTATCAGAGTGCGAGCGTAAGCAAAAGCTTCTCCGCATCCTCGTCCTCGGCGTCGGAGGGAATTCCGTAATTTCACGTTCAAAGCTGATTTTTTTCTTTCTATACTCTGTTTCACCTTGTGTTGTACCGCAGGAAAGGCTACAAGCGCGAGCTCGTTGCTCTATGGCACACCTCGGCGGCACAAGCTCTCGTGCACCAAGGGCAGCTGCCAATGCTACGAGCTCGCGCTTCTAGCCTTCGCTGCGGTACAACATAAGGTGAAACAGATATGAACATTGTTTATTCCCTCGATTCGGAGCCAGAAGAAGCGGCCACGTGACCTTGTGCTTATCCCATGCCGCCAACGTTCATCATAGCCACGCGCTAGGGTCGGCAAAGTAGAAAACACATGCTGAGCTCCAGGCATCGTTAGAGTTCGCCTATTCTCATCACCGCGGTGGGTGGACACAAGCCACTACCCGAGTGTCCGCCGAGGCATTGATTGTTACGAGCCGAAGTCGAGTGCTGACGCAGTTCTCGAGTCCAATCCATGAGCCGCGCTCGACTGTCGTCAGGCGGGTGGTTTCGATCCCACAATTACGTCGTCAAGCTTTGCGAAGGCAAGACTCGAAGAAATAGTCCCTTTTTATCCTCGCAATTTCACCGGGACAAAGAAACTTCTGGGTCAGTGGCGCAGTGGCGCAGTGGCGTAGCCAGAGAGGGGGGGGGGGGGGGGGGCTGCTGCTCCGAAATTTAGCCGACCCTATAATATAAACATGCATTTTAACCCCCCCTTCAAAAAAAAATGTTACGCCTCTGCAAGGGCGGTCTGTGCGAGTATCCTTGGGCGAGACTATAGACCAGTACGCCTCTGCAAAGTCCTCAACGTTCCAACCCGATATCGTTTCATGACCCTTGCTCCCATGGTCAGTGAGGCTACAACCTGGGGAGCATCGCGCGGCGGATGTGGGACTTGTCAGGCGCCCGAACAGCTGGGACCATCACGACACACGAAACCAAAACACACGAAGACGCGCTGCGAATAGCACGCCCTTTACTTCGATCATTTACTTTCGCGTTTATTTTACGTTCTCGCTTCAGTCTAATTTTGTGTGTCCCTGTAATGTACTACGTTTCATCTTTAATGTCGTTTTTCTTGTGTTTTTTTTTTTTTTTTGCGAGCGTGGAAGGGACTGGCAGGTTCAAACGTTTCTGAAGAGTGCAGAGTGAGCTTCGCCTGATGGGGATGATGACCATTAACTGCATGATTACATCCCAAAGTGATTATATGGGGAATAGGAAAAAAACCGACGGGCTGCGGGAATGAGTGGTGATGGGTAGGTTGCAGATCGAAATTAATAAAAAGTAAGCTCAGCGAAGCAAAAAAAAACATATTTGGTCTCAACATTCCGATGGTCAGGCGCTGCGGGAATGCCAAAATATCGCGCGAAACTTATTCGTGCGATGTTCGAGCGCTGTCACGGTGCACGCCAGACGACAGATTCTATCGTATGGGTGCCAATATCTGGTCCGATCAGGCGCGATACGTACACATAGATGCCTATTTGTTCAATGCCTGCCTATAGGCAAACATGGCTCACGCCGCGATTTACAGTGAATCAGCCGCCACAGCACGATCGTCGCGGTTCACCGCGACTGGCAGCACCGGGCTCGGCCGATCTCTGATGCGCAGCCATCCTCACGTCACGTGAACAATAATGTGGCAGACGGACAAGATGGTGGTGACCTAGTGGGAAGGGTTTCCGCCGCAGGCTGCAGGTTCCGGTTCACAGCTCCGCTTCTAAATCTCGTTGATAACAATTCGGCTGAATTCATGCCATGCGTTTGAGCGGGGAAGCGCTTCCCCGCCAAAAAGGATGTCGGGAATTTACCCGAAATGTTATCGAAGAAATTTCTCGCTACATTTCCGCTCAGTTCGGCCGCGACGGACGGACAAACGCGCACAACCTCACTTCAACGCGGGGTTAGACATAGTGTCGCACTTAAAAACACGCGTGACAGATTAAAGGGATGCGCAGTGTGAGTATGCACGATAAACGAGTAGCGAGTGATTCACAACCCCAAGACCGAAGTCAAGACACTTGCTTCGTTTCTCATAAGCCGAACGTGGCATGCACGCGAACCCGCGCCGAAATACAGAACGCCCTCAACGTCCGTCCTCCGCCGCTCATGTTTTAAGGATATTTTTGTCGTGACTCGGAGTAGCGTCGCTCGAAGGGCGGGCCAAATTCGGCTGCCGGATAAGGTGGGACATTCCAGGCAAGACGAGAGGACGCATCCCCTTCACGAAGAACTTCGCCGAGCGGCTTCGAAAGCAAACTTCCCTTCATTCATCTAGAGCGACGAAGGATTCCTACTTCCTCCAGATTCCGGATTTCTTCATGTATTAATTTTTTCCTCAATTCGCAGCGGGTGATATACAGCGGCATACATGTAAGAGCGACGGAAGACTTGTGGATATTGGCAGTGTTGGCGGTAACGCCTTAGAAGTAACGGCGTTACCGATAAGGCATTACTTTTTTCGGTAACGTAGTAACGTACTCGTTACTTCTTTCAAAACTGTAACGACTAACGTCACTTATTTCGAGTAACGGGCAAGGTTACCTTACTCGTTACATCTTTTTCCCAAGACCTGAAAAAAGCAGATAAATTGTTTGTTCCTGTTTACTTTAATTCCAGACGCAGCCGACGCTACGAGCTGATGGGGGACCAATCAGACAGCGTGAAAGGGGCACCATGATGGTGTTCGTCATGTACGTGTTCTCTCATACTGAGCCAATCATAAAGAAAAAAGGCCCAGTGAGTGGCGCTTTCGACGCTACATTGACTCGCCCCATGAGCTCGTTGTCGAAAGCTCTCTGCCTTTTCACTGTGATACATCCGCGGTAACCAAAGCACGTCACCCGGCCCCAACGCACGTCACACGACAGCCGACCTCATTATATTCTCTTCATCCCTAAGCTGCCGGACCCATCAGCGACCTCCCTTTCATCACCTGACTCCACGAAGGAAAAAGTTGAAAAATCGTTTCATGGTCCCTTTAAAGGCGGACGACCAGACTCGAGATTCTGCAAGGCAGAAGATCCTCCTCACCGCGAGAGAGGAGGAAACAGGGTGGGCAGGGTAGGAGGGGGAGAGGAGGAAACGAGGGAAAAGTGGGGAGCGCTAACTGGTCGATGGTCTTTAAAAGCGGACGACCAAACGAATATTCTGCAGGGCTTTCCTCCTTTCACGTCTTCAAGCGAGGGAAGCGAAGGATGGAAAGAGGGGTCTAAGAAAAGTCGGGACTGAGTATGTGCGCGCCGTTCGGATGGTGGAGTGGTTCGTTGTGCGAGCACGTGAATGGAAATGAGCCAGCAAAAAGGGTGCCCCCCACAATGGACACGTCACAAGCTGTGCGCCGGAGGATTAGCGAAGGAACCTTCCACGACCAGGAAACGAGAACCCAGTATGTTTCTCGCACTGCCCGGTGCGTCTTCACTGGGTGCTTTGATCAGCGCAATTTTTTAATCAACGTGAATTTTTCGAAATAACTGCTGCCCCCTGTCGGAAGCCTGGATCGGAATGCATTAATAAGAAAATGCGAGGGCCACAAGGAAGGAAGAGAGAAGAAGCTTCTTTGAACGAAATTCGGGGCGAGAGATAAACTGCAGATGAGCCACAATGTGTACAAAGGATGCGGTGGGAGAACGCAATCACCCACAGGCCACCGCATCCTGGAAGCACGATTTAACTCCCCTTCTCGGGGAGTTAAATCCTGATTCTTACTTAGTTCGCTCGAACACGCACTCACGTGTTTTCATACTCACAACTTTCGGAGCCGCGTCTGTTTGGAAAATGAAGCACTAAAAAACAAAGAACGACTTCCAATCGTATTTAGCAACGTCGCGCCCCGCCTCTCCCTTCCCCCGAAACATATAAAAAAAAATACCAGTGCACGGCACGCCTGCACTGACGCCAACGGTACGGTAACTCACGGTCTCAAGGCCGCTTGTCAGTCATGCTACGGTTGCTCTTTCGTGTCGTAATCCCCTTTCTTTTTTTCTAGTTGGAGTCTATGGCTTAGCCGCCGTAGACTTATCGGAGCAGGGGTAGGGCTCTGGGCTAGGGGACGAGGAGGGAAAGGGGGAGAGGAGGAAACAGGCAATGATATACAGGGTAGAAGGAGGGAGTGGAGGAAGCGAGAGAGAAGTGGAAAGCGCAAACTGGTCGTCGGCCTTTAAGCTGAAACGAAGTGTCGGTGCCAAGTCATTCATTATGGCATTCGTCCACATACCTTGAAAATTGTGCCTATCTTTTGCCCACCCAAAAAGTCCCCCTTCGGAAAAACCCTAACATCCAAGCCCTTTGTCACAATGTCGAAAAACGCTGTCACCGAAAAACAAAAACGCTGCTACCGTCTATTTATAAATAAAAAGTAATGCGGGAGTAAGCGTTGCTTTTGGAGCGCAGCTCTTAGGCGCCCGTTTCCGGCTTGAGCGCCGTCGGCTTAACCGGCGCGGTGCACCGCTAAATTAGCGGAAAAATTTACCTGCTAAATCTAGCGGAAAGAATGTCTCGCTAAATTAGCGGAAAAATTTCCGTGCTAAATCTAGCGGGAAAAATGTCTCGCTAAATTTAGCGGAAAAATTTCGGCGCTAAATCTAGCGGGAATACTTCCCGCTAAATCTAGCGGAAAAATTTGCCTGTTAAATCTAGCGGAAAAAATGTCTCGCTAAATTTAGCGGAAAAATTTTCCCGCTAAATCTAGCGGGAAAATTTCCCCGCCAAATCTAGCGGAAAAATTTCCACGCTAGCGGAAAAATTTCCCTGCTAAATATAGTGGAAAAAAATACCTCGCTAAATTAGCGGAAAAATTTCCCTGCTAAATCTACCGGAAAAAATTACCCTGCTAAATTTAGCGGAAAAATTTCCCGCTATATCTAGCGGAAAAATTTCCACGCGAAATTTAGCGGGAAAATTTCCCTGCTAAATTTAGCGGAAACATTTTTCCCTAAGTGGGTGGCAGGCATTAGAGGAGGAGGGGCATAGCCTCCTCTCCGTACCTTCCCCTCCTCCTCCTCAAGAGCTGCGCTCTAATTAAGCGTTACAGGGGATTGTAAACGGCTTTCATTTTTTTTATCGATAACGGTAACTCGTTTTTTTTTATTTAGAAGTAACGCAGGTCGGTCACGCGTTCCCTTGTTTTGAAAGTGCACGACGAGCGTATTTCGTTATTTCTTTTCGGTAACGCCTACAACACTCCATATTGGTTATAATGTCCGTCCAAGCAACACGACGAGTCAAATAAAAGAGTTAGCATCCGATAGAGCGGACAAAAATTACTCCCACACCAAGAGTAAAAAGTAAAAAAAAATGGGCAGTGTTTTATATACACGGGAAGAAATCGAACTGCACCAGCTTCTTCCTCCTCGCTTAATATCCTTCACCGCCTTCTTTCGCAATTTAGTGCGATTGGTTTTATGAACAACTTCTACACCCCGTTAATGCAAACTGCATGGGGCGACCTCTCTTCTTTCTAAATAAACCTTTTCCTCTTCTTCTTCTTCTACACCCTGTTTGATAACTTGGCGAACTGTGGAGGCTGCGGCCCCCGCGACCCAATAAGAGCGTCGGACAAGTCCCGTGATAACACTCCATGCATGGTCAACACACGCGCTCTATCCCGTGACGGGGTGTCATGTGACTTGCTCCGACGCTCTTATTGGGCCTCGGGGGCCGCAGCCTCCACAGTTCGCCAAGTTGTCGTGAAACGTTGGGGGAGGTGTTGGTTTGATCCCATTCCTTTCCCCTCCTCCACTCTACCGTCGCGATTTGTATGAGGGAGGGCGCTACGAGGATTGTCTTCCTCGCTTTCAGAGACTTCTTTCTTTGTCTTTCCATCTGCTCTGTCTTGTTCTCCCTCTCGACCTCTCTCTTTATGCAGCACGCTATCTTTTTCCTTTTTTTTCTCGTGTGCTTTTAGGTTGTATAAATAATAAGAAAACAGCCACGTGGGCTGTCCATCAACCGCTTGTATCGAGCTACAAGCGCCGCTTTGGTTGCAGCTTACGATGGACGCCAGAGGACGCTACGAGTCCCCCCGTTCCAACCCAGCGCTGTAAAGGGCTCACGTGACATTGCTCAGGAGGCATTGGACTGGCTTGGACGGCTTGTAACCTAAACGCTGCAGTCCACTGGAAGGGGTGAACGCCTTCCAGCGTGGAAGCAGACGCCTGACAGTCCGCTCTTCTTAGACGGACTCTCTACGCTCAGGCTGCTGCAACAGCCGCACTATATGTATACTAGGAGCAGGAACGTGCAGCAAAACGCAAACGGTACGATGCCTAACAAAAATACATGTCCCTCGCGTGTCCGTCGTTTATCACGTTTCGGTTTTCAGATTTTTGTTTTGTCCTAGCTCTTGGGTGGCTGTAGAAGTAGAGCAGATCGTGTCAAATTTCCTTCGCTTTCCCCTTTTCCCTCAGCCCGAGTGTTTCGGACAAAGTGTTTTCAAATTTACACAGCTGAGTTGGTTTCCGACGCAGAAAGTAGCTCCAAGAAAAAACAAAAGCTCCTCGGTTAATCGAACTTTTTCGCGTAATAATATATTTTTAGGTCAGACTCAAAGAGGTCGCTTTATTCGGAGCGCCAAAAATAACGGCGTTACGACGCTCAAACGTGGCGTCCAGTCATAAAAGCTTCGGAATAAATGTTTAAGCTACTCTTTGTTATCGTGGTATACGACAACGGTGGACAATGCGTGTCTTTTTTACTGTATAACTTCTAGGGCGCATATATGTGACCCGTAGATGAAACGGGTTGCATCATTCGAATTAAAAGATTTTCTCGCGCAGAAGTCGAGACTTATAAGTGCTAAAATGCTTCACCTACGACTGATTAAAACAAAAATCAGAATAGAGTTTTGTTTGTAACTTTAATTAAAAGCTCGAACAGTCACCTATTATAAACCCCGCGGTCCTGACCCGAAACGTCGTAATAATCGTCATATATAGACCATTTTACAATATACGCCATTTTCATATTATATAGACCGTTCCTTTAGGGTCATAGCAGAGAGGGTAATGAAAAGAAAAAATGCCCTCTCCTCCCCCCCCCCCCATGTCGTCTGCTCTGCCGAGCAGACGACAGACGACATGCTTGACCTTACGTTAAAGCAAAACAAAGTTGTTTCCACATTCTGAGGCCAGTCTCTAAAGTTTCGTCTAAGGAAATTCAACATACGGTTCGCGTTAGCAGTGATAAAGTAAATGTAAGCAATTCATGACCGATTGTGAATGAATGATGTACTTAGGTACTTTACTACTTCTGCCTTCTTCAGCAAAACCAATTGAGTATCTTAAAAAATAACCTGGTTGTCCTTTTCTGTAAAAAGTAATCTTTTTTTTTCCTTTCGGCAGAATTATGAATTACCTGGTATACAAACAATAAATTCTTAAAAATTCACAAAGGAAAAAGAGATGACCGTGTACAGTTCGACTGAATAACTGCACTGGTCAAGATTTAAAAAAAAAATTGAGTATTCGAGTGATAACTACATATCGACAGACCTCGTGAACGTTTCAGCAGGGTCTCGAACGCAAAGCAGTCAGATCAATTATAAGTAGGGTTCCGCTTTTTCGGTTTCTATTTTTTCGAAATTCGGCGTACTTTTTTCGGTGTTTATTTTAAAATTCAATTTTCGTTTTTTTTTCGGCGTATATTTATGCCCACAAAAGTTTATCGGCTTTTTTCGGTGAATATAAAATAAACACCAACGGACACCGGATCAGATGATCCTTGTAGCTCTGATATTTGTGATCACTCAAAGAATAACGGCACAGATACATTGAAAAAGAAATGGACACTTTATTTGGCAAATGTGTGCAACTGTAAAAGAAACAAGAAAAAAACACAGAAGTACAAACAAGTCAGATATGAAGCCTATGCCCAAGAAACATGGAACTTCACCTTCTGTACATCAGGATTACGTGATCTTATTATAGTACACACACATGTACTTTCCCAGGTTCTCCTCGTTGATCCGCACTCTTTCTTTCCTGTTAATATGACCCTGAGCTTCGAGAATGCCCTCTCAACGCTAACACTGGACACTGGCAGGCTGAGGAGATGAAGCGCTGCCTGAGCCAAAATCGGCCAATCAACCAATTGTGACCGCCAAAAGAGACACGGTGCGACGTTTTGAAGCACAACACAACATGCAGAGCTTGCATCAAGTCAGTCTTCCTTACAACGAGTTTGAAAACACGCTCGTACATGGCGAAGTCATGGGGCATTTCGGACTTCACGTTCCGATCGATGATGCGCACATTAAACCAAAACGTCGTGATGGCATCCGTGTATCCCATACATTCGGACACGTTTCGATAGACACTGTCGTTCCACTTTTTCGCCACGGCTCTGCGGTACGACTGGAAGGTCAAAGTGACCTTTTCCGGTTAAAACTGAATTTTAGAAAATGGATTCGACGTACTTTTATCGGTTTTTATCGGTTTAAATCGAAAATGCCGAACCTAAAAACTGACCTTTTTCGGTTAAAACCGAATTTCCGAAAATGGATTCGGCGTACTTTTATCGGTTTTTATCGGTTTAAACCGAAAAATCCGAACCCTAATTATAAGTTGTTTTCAAGTACCATGTTCACGCCACGGACACTTGTGTCAATTCGTTCATTTCGAACGCACACCACACCGTACGTTCAAAAGTTGCATTGAAATGTACAGTGAAATCATCATTAAAAAATAACTGCGGTCAAAAGTCGAATCAAGTAAATGAATGGTATCGATTTACGTAGACTCGATACCAGCGCTGCCAAATTATTGTCCTAGTGGGAAAGCGCGATCCACTCTAAATCCGATACTCATAAAGATGTCTTCCACCAGCTTATCAGGGAGCATTCTTCCTCGCCCTACATATTTCCATCAACTACTTTCCTAGGGAATACGGACACTCTCCACATTCGCCTTAGACAGTAGGACGGCCATGTCGAATCCTCCCTAATGGAGTAGTTTATTCGGGGACGCCTCTCCCCGTCCTTCTGCCGCCAGAGCACGTGAAAAGGTGAAGCCTCAGAACGCGGTGCAATGGACGGGATCGCGGATGCAGAGGAGGTATTGCTGCCGACGTCACGCCTGTTTCTGCGGATCTCCGTTGTCGTCTTTTTCAATGTATATTCTCGGGGAGCGTCCTGTATCAATGCCTGTGTCCCCCTTTACTCCGTTTAAGCGCGGTCCAAACCAACGCTTCTTTTTGCGGCTGTAGGCCGTGAGCGAAAGGATGTGACGCATTTCGTGTCGTTTTTGCTGTTTCCGGGCGCGCTTTCTGAGTCAGAACCGTGCGGTCTGGTTTGGACGATGCCAGCTTCGGGCGAACGCGCACGCGCGCACGCAGGCACGAGCGCTTTCTGGCGGTGAAGCGCAACTGCGACAGACTCGCCGGCCAGACGGCGAAGAAACGCGGAGCCGGAACTAGCTTGCCCTCCACCGATTGGCCGGGAGCAACGTTATTAGATTAACTCAGTTACGGAACTGTTCATAGACGCTGCATGCACGAACAGTACCCCCCTCACTCACCACGACTCGCCCGGAGTCGCTCGACGCGCCGCCGGACGGCTGCTTTGGTAACTGAATCGGGATACGTTCGTTTCAACGTTACTAGAAACGTAAAAACCAACGGAAAAAAACTCTTTTTGTAGTAACTTTTATTGGAGATTAGTACAAAATGGGGGCGCGTGATGTTTTCTAAAATTTTTAGTTTTCAAGGTTTTGCAGCACAATTAATATTGTTTTTATACAACCATGCCTCAGCGGGGATTTCAGGTAGCGCGTCCCGACCTAGGCGCATTTTAACTTCGGGGGTATGTCGCGGCGCGTCCGCTGGGGAGACGGGGGTGGCACCCCCGTAACCCGATTGAAGCCAAAAATAGATGTCACGTGCAGTTCCTCGAGTGACCGCTGCGGGAGAAATGGTGGCGTTGTGATCGCCATTTGGCGCTTCAGCTGTGCTCTTTGGAATGCACAGTTATAAAATAAAAATATAGATGGCGCTTTGTACGACTCCAGGCGGATTGAGGTGAGTGAGGGGGGTACCCTCTCCGCGGGAGTTCCACAACTGAGGTAATCTAATAACGTTGGCCGGGAGAAGGAGCGATCCGACTACGTCACAACGCGTCTTCGTGCGCTTTCAGGAATAAGTTAAGATCGACCAACTTTTTTGTGCGCGCCCGGAAGAAGCAAAGAACCGGCGCGACAGTCACGAAATACGTCACATCCGCAAGCGCCTGACCTACACGCGCAAAAAGAAGCTTTGGTTTGGACCGCTTTACCCTTCGCGTGAAGCTCACTGGCTTCAGCAGTGCTTCGCTGCGCGTGCCTGCGCGTTTACAGTTGTGTTACCAAGGCAGACAGCTCGCGCTGAAGGCGTACCTTCTGGTCTCAGCTTAGGGTGAGCGGAGTATAGTAAGTATTTGCTTCCATCCCTTCGTCTCCGGGAGAGGCCATAGTGACCCACCAGCCAGAGACGATGTCCCCCGTCATACAAGCACTGCCAAAAGATTACACCAAAGGCAAAACCGCGGTACACTCGAAAACCCGTGATGAAAAGAAACGAAAGCGATAGCTGTGGTAGCACGGCCGCGCAATGCGGGTAAAATGGCGTCTTCACGTATTTGAGGACGGAGGTGCGACGTGGTTGATTCTCATAGCCGTCGTGGATGCCACTGACGGCCGCCACCAGTGCTCGGTGATGCGCCAAGTCAGTGGGCAAGCGCGGTGCAAGTTTCTAAACCATCAGCGTTACGCGTAGAAACTGGATACTGCCAAGGATTGGAATTTCGTGGCAAGGCGGGTAATGTTTGAACAAATGTTTGAAGCAGACGACACGAGGACTCTCCCTTCGTCACGTCGTTACTGGCGGGACGCCGGGGCTCGTCTCTCTTCTCTCTCCGCGCTGCGCGGCCGACGGGAAACCCGACTTCCCTCGCCGCGCCAAGGGGAGAGAAGAAGGGTTTCTCCTTCCCTCCGCCTCGCACCAGAGGGGAGAAAAGGCGCTTTTTACGCGGCGGCAGACGACAACCCATGAGCTCGAAACCCTGCAAAGTGTCGCCTGTAAAGCAATCACCGGCGCTGACCGATTCTTCCGCCATCTATTGGCGCCGTGCCGCGACAAAAGCGCCGCTGTGATCTTCTGATTGGCTAAGCGCTCATAATGACATCTTGAGTAGGATAACTTCTGCTCTCATGTGCGGAAATACGAGCAACCCTGACGGCGTTGATTGAGGAGCGTGGTTGGCTAGGCTGTTACCGCGCTTTTGACGGCGCACTATCGAGCGCTCGCTACAAATAATCTCGGTCGTGACGTCAGGGATAGGAGGCATAAAGAGGGCGCCACCGAAACGTCTCGTCGCCAATAGCCAGAGAAAGATGGTGAATTCCGCTCGCAGATCTCGAGCGCTCCAAAAGCGCTCCATTTTGAGCGCGCATATTCCGCTCGCAGATCTGGCTCGACTTGGTCATCTTCCGCTCGTAGATCTCTGGCAGCTACCGCCCCGTGGAGCGCCTCAAACTCCGCCAAACTTGATCTGCGGGATTCGAGAGATCTACCCGGAACTTGACAGAGCGCCACAGAGCGCGCTACGTCATTTCCTTTCCCAGGACGGTGGCGCATGCGCAACGCGGCGTTGCCGGCGACCGGCCGCGCTTCCTCGCCGTCGACGAAGGGACGGTGGACGGTGCCGAGTCGGTCGAGATGGGTCTTCTTGGATGCATCGGTTGTTTACGCGGGATTGTGACGGCTCGGACGCTTCTACCTCGCGTTGAAAGCCGGGACAGGAGCGTGACAAATCGGAAGCGCTGACATCTGTGATCGTGAGAGGAAGAACGAGAAAGAAAACGGCAGAAAATCGGATGGAGGCCGACGCAAGGTTAGGCCTGTTCATTTTGCCGCCACTGATTGTTTACTTTTTTACGCTGCATGCCGCCGACGTTTTCTCGCGCAATAAAGCAAGAACAGATTAGGCAACAACTGTGCCAGTGATGGTTTGTTACCTCTGTGTTTATTAAAGTCGTACCAGCAATTTGAACTCCGCCGATGGCAATCGCTGTGCGTGCCCCGCCGCTTCGAGGCGGCCGAAAGGTATGTGACGGTGCCGAATGCGGACGTCTTCCTCGTTATTTGTGACATGGGCTCCGTGGAGTGGATATTTTCGCCCGTCCTGTGTCGTGTGGTATTTCTGCAGCTAAGCAATGACAGTTGTCACTGGTCGTCGGAAAGATCAGTCGGCTAAGCGTTGGGGGCTCGTCAAGTTCGAGCAGCGGCCATCTTGAACGGCCGAGGGGGAGCAGTGGGAGCGGGGAGGGGTCGCTCCAAAAAGGCGAGTTCATCTTCCGCTCGTCGATTCGGAGTGTGTCCCACGGAGCGGAATTTTGCCTCCCTCGCGGATTTTAGAAAGCGCTCCGGATCTACGAGTGGAATTCACCATAAGAGACGTCGGACCGTGGCTCGAGCATCTTGTCCTCAGCCAGTGAGCCAATAGAAGGCCGGAGGGCGAAGCAAGAACAGGGAGCAAGATAAGCGTTTCTTCAGTGAAAGTGAGGGCATAGCCTCCTATATACTGATAAAGCCTGCCAGATCACCACGAGAAGCGGCAGCCAAAGGAAAAGATGGAGCGGCAGACAACGGATGAGAGGAGAGCCACGTGACTGGTGCCCCGCTGCGGCGAGACGCCGAAACACACCTTTCCCTGGCGAACAAGTGTGTTTCGGGTGCTCGCCGCTGCAAAAGCTGTGCGCTGACGTCCAGGTTCCCCGAGAAATGGCTCTTTGATGCTCTGTGCTACCAGATCCTCGCGCTCCAAATCTGCGACCGGGCCCTCTATGGCTCCGTCGTCGAACTGCCAGGCTTTGTGAGTATAGAGGAGGCTATGGTGAGAGCAAAGTAAAGCCAAACTAGGAAAGCTACAAAAAATAGATTAAAGAAGACGCAAGTGAATCGAAGGAAAACGCGTAAAAAATTGGAGTTGGGGGGGGGGGGGGGGCACATAGCCCATCCCTGAAGAGTCCACGACCAACATAAGGCGGAACAAGATTCCATAAAAAGGGAACCTCGTGCTCCCTGCTCTTTGTAAGTTTCGCCAGTGACATCTTTACCTTCGATTTGTTTCTAGGACTACTTTGGGCTCTTACCTGTTGTAATAACAAAAGTTTGAATGGCGCCGGGGCCACCTCGCCAACGTGCTGACATTTGTTGTTGTTGTTTTTTAATAGAACAAAAGAGTCGCACCGTCGTTCCCGTTGCTCAGTTCTCTCGGAAATAAATCGAACTTATAATGTCTCGAAAACAAATATATTGTTCATATGACAATTTTGGCATTTCTGCCGATTTTAATGGCAGCAATTTCAGAAAATGCTCGTATTTCTGCCCTAAAGCTGACTAACAATGACAGAAAAACCTGGAAAGCAAAAATTAAAGAGAACACGAGGGAAATGAAAGCTATAAGAACAGAACCATGTTTCGAGCGGAAATGAATCGACGACAGCAGATGATTATCGCGTATATGTTATTTCTATAGCTCTCGAGACATGGGAACGGGCTGGCAGCCGGTTGCCTGCAGGACGCGTCTCGGCGAGTGGCGGGTCGCATGTCTAGGGATTTCTCGGTGTACAGCTAGGGAAAAACACGCGGGCCTAGAGAGAGAAAATAAAAACGAGGTGCGGAAGAGGCGAAGAGAGCGCAGAGAGGAGGATGCGAGCGGAGGGGAGTCGGTCCCGGTGGAGCAGAAGCCCAGTCGGGCCAGTTTGGATCGAGACGCCTTGGCGGGTGCGCGGAAAAGTTACCTCCGCGCAGTTTTGCGCCCCGTTCGAAGCTTTCCAGCGACGAACACGTGCTCCTTCTCGCGTTTCCTCGCTGTGTCTTCGTCAGAGTGTCTCTATCGCTCTCCCCGGATGAACGGACGTCATCGTTCGGATCTAGTACCCAACGTCCAGATGAATCGGCGCCCAAGTTTGACCACGGTTCACAGCGAGAACCCCAGTCTTCTCGATCGTCGACAGTACTGTCGTTGAGCCTCGTGTTTGACGCGTTGAAAGGAAAGAGTGAGGGGGCGTGTCGGAGGAGGTGCCTGGATTAAGCCGTGCAGAGACAAGTTTGGAGTTTATTTCTTTCTTATTTTTTTCTTCGCCGCGCGAAAGGGCTGAGACGATGCGTGGAGAAGAGGGATGTGTTGGGAGATGATAGGCTGATCCCGGTGGAAGACGCGAGGATGGACCTCTTCGTCGGATTTCTGGCCATTCTTCTACTTCGGATCGCTGCAGGTAAGCGGAACTTCCGTTACTACTTTTGAACGCCGACTGTGGAGAGTCACCGTGGTGTGCCTCTACCAATTGACATCCAGATGCTGAAACAGCAATCATTAGAATTAGTCTCGTCAGAAATTACCCGGTTCCTGATTAGACAACTTAGCTTGTATATTGAATGTCTGAAGTCAGCTGGAGAAACGAGGGGCGCTTCTAGGGCTTAAATCTGATTGGCTGAGGAGCGAGAATAAGATGCCGTGCATGCCCTGCGCTGCTGTCAGCCACTCTGTAGATAGGATGGCGATTGGTTTCGCAAGGAGAACGCAATGGACGCGCAATTTAAACACCTATCTACAAGCATACGTAAATCTGCTCATAGTTGCACGTTACGAACGTGCAGACTTTAGACAAATATTGTAGACAGACGTTGCATTCTCGCACATTTCTAGCGTTGAATGCTGTTGGAAACAAATCATAATTTCACGAATCTTCGCCAACAACACGCAACCATGATCCCCGAACGTTCTAAATGGACGAATTCTACGCCATGAATGAAATGATCGCGATTATATTGACTCCATCGACAGTCCGTTAATAAAAACAACGATGTAATTGTCCTATTTCCGTACGGCTATTTAACGTGCACAAAAGTAGTTTTTCTTTTTTAAACAATGCCTTTTGTTAAGATAGAAGTTTGATTTGCCGAGCGATTGAGCTGTACGATGTTGCGCACGTAGATGGCTGCCCACGAACGGAAGAAAAACAATGCGCGCTGCCCTTCCGATGGCGCTGAGAAAATACGAGGGTTCGGATGGGCAGCGGTATCCAGCTCCCGATCTCGCGGGGGGTCCTTGGAGTGACGATCGCTCCGTCGGGTTCGTTGTCGACATTCCCCGGATCGCTTGCCACGACGGTATCGAGGAAGTCCGACGACGACACACGCTGGAGAAACGCAGCTGTTGACCACCATTGCGTTGGGATCATATGTTCGCCCTTGACGATGGGCGTATGTCGGGATTTTTCTGCCATAGAGCCCCTCAGCTGGTATGGGCGTAAAGCCTGACTACAACCACATTACTCCAAACTGTTCAATCAACAAACAAACGGAAAAGCTGAACTCATCGCGAAAACAGTGTTGTACGGAACGGCGTTCCTCGAACGCGTTCTTTTTAGGAGGAACGAAGGAACGCCGCCGTTCCATCTTGCATCGGTGGAACTGGAACGGGAATTCGTTACGTTTTTACGGGAACGGATAAAGGAACGGGGTTCCTTTTTTATTTTTTCGTCCAGTGATGTAGTTTTTATTTTATTTTTAACTCTAAAAAGTATAAATCAATATAGCTTCACGAAGAGCAAGATCTCGTCAACTTTTTTGTTACTTATTTTAGGGTTTCTTTTGTGGGGTCCTCGCTTGGTAACAGTCGGGTGCAAGCGAGCTGGTGGACATTGATTCTTTTTTCCAGTGCCCGAAGACTGCGGAACAAAAACACAAAAGTTAGTTGAGGAAAAAGACACAGGAAGAGGGAGGGAACTGCCAAACTCAGCTACTTTCTTTGCTTCCACGAATCCTCATACACCCAGAAATCTAAGACCGACCCTCAGCCATCACTGAACGACCACTAAGAGACCTACAGTTACAACCAAAGACCAGGTTACCGGACAACGAACGTACCCTTTTAGCTCCAACCTTGGCCACATAAAATATAGACAAACATTAACTTTTATTCCCTCTCCTTGTCCCCCACCTTGAAACTGAACAAGGAATCCGACCTTCACGAAGAAAGACTTCAAGACTGAGCTTCCGAAAGCCTTCTCCTCCGCTTACTCGTCTTGCGGACAGCAACATCGAGAAGCAACTGTTGTTAAGTTCAAGCAAGGCACTTATATCGAAACGTCTGACGCTGTTGTAAAACGCTCGTGCAGTGTGAGGTAACCCTTAATCAAGAAGGATAAAATTAACTCCGCTTCCTCCTTCTCGACTCACAAGTATACATTTGGCTCGTCTGAATCGCCCACCACAAACAGGAATACGGTAAAACGCTGAGGTTTTTAAAGGTGAATATATCAACAAATGAAAGCTTGCTTTAGGTTGTTTTCTCCTGGTGTCCTTCCATCACGGGATTTAAATTCATATGTTGAAATTTGATGGAATGTATATATAAAAAAACTTCGTTTGAACTAATTAGATATGGTAATTAGAAAAAATGCAAAAGTAACGTATATGTAACGATACGTTCCATTTCTTTAAACCGTAACGGGAACGAGTTTCTTTCTCGCCGATGGAACTTGTAACGGGAACGCGTTCCAAAAATCAGAACGAATGAGCCTTCGTTCCTCTTTTGAGGAACGCGAAAACCTAATTTTCGCCACCCTAAAAATTTCGCGAACAATTAATCGCGCCAGCATTTCACCCTATGGTTACGAGTAGAGAGCATACCCCTCCCAGTAGCCAAATATTCTCAGACTCGGCGAAATACTATCGAGCCCGCGAAGGGAACGCCATTTACAGTATTTAATGTAACGGGAAGAGATGTGCAGAAACGTGTATTTCTCGTTTCTCAACTAGTACATAAAGAAATGTATGTTGACCTCGCTACTATTCGTGACTTGTGGAGATTATTCGCGGATTTCAGTAGGTGAATGAGTTTGTTGCAAGAACGCCAGCTAATATATATGCACAAAGGAAGAAGGTGTCCCGTGGAACGATTTTACAAACCGACGAAAGTCGAAAAGTACCGAGTGCTACATATTCATTGCCAAATTACCCAAGCACCGAGTGCATAGGAGCTGAGGTATACACGGCAGCCCGTACTTGTAATATGTGTATAAAATATTCGAACCAAAAGAATATTGGTCGTTGAGGATCGCGCGTGCATTGTATTGGCGTAGCCAGGAATTTATTTCGATCGTGACTGATGTGTATTGGATGTTCATGACTTGCGTCGCCACCCTGGCTCCGCCACTCGTGCCAAGGGCCGTTGGTTCTGCGGAGCACTTGCCGGTAAAGACGCCACACGTACAGCGGGGGTAACTCTACACTCGCAGCACGAGGTTCTTTAGCGAGGTTTCTCGCAGGCTCCATTTTCAGCAGGTATGGCGCGTACCTTGCTCGCGCTGGGCTGGGCATTTGTAAACGTCGCAAACTGGCAACACTGCGGCAAAGTCCGTATTTCAAAATCACGTGTTTGCAGGGAAGCGGGCGCGGCATAACCGTGGAAGTAAATTCCACGCGCTTGCCGCTTGGAGACACACGGCGGCAAATGGGACCGCAACTCGAACCACTTGGAGCTTCGCAATCAACGGAGTGGCCAGGAATTCTGGGTCCAGTCGCCACAGTGCCTAGTTCGAATCGGAAGAAGCATCCTGCGTGCGGTGGTGTATATCCACTGCTGAACTACACACGTTCACGACACTAGGTAGAGATCTCGAGTCAGCAGCAATCGCACTGCACCTGTGTACAGTGAGTCCGTGTATTCGGAATTTGAAGCAGCAACCTAATTTTCCGCTGTCGAAACCAAAATCGAGATTGGCGAGCCCTCCTAGGAGAAAGACTCCTTTGGGTACACCGTGCCTCGCGCAACGCTCCGCGGTATAGACGATTTTCCTAATTCGCAGTTCGAAAACACTCGCTGCAACCGAGCGCTCTCTCCGGCAACCATAATGCGTTCCGCGGAGCAACACGCTCGCGCACGGCGAGGTGCCATCCCCATAAACTCGAGCCGTGAATTGGAAAAATAAAAATGTTTCCATTCTTGAAATGAAGTAGAGCGCCGCGCTTCAGAACGCGCAATCAGCCGCGCTAATAACCTCAGCCCTTTTCAACGCAAAACTTCTATACACCCACGCGTAAACACGCGTTACACCTCGTGTGACCCGCAAAACCCGCCGACACGCTTTTTTATTATTATTATATTTAAAATTTGAGTTTACGGGGAGAGGACACGCAGTCACACTGATTATAAGAAATAAAGCCAGGCCGCATATGCGAAGAAGTACAAGACAGAGTAGGCCTCTCGTGATCTCGAAGAGTCTCGTTTGCCAAAAGTCGTGACTCACGAGACAAAAAGGCAACGGGCGAAGAATATAAGCTTCGTGACTGCCTCGACGCACTCGTCCCGTTCGCTAAAAGAACGACCGCAACTTGGGGGTCGGAG
This sequence comes from Ixodes ricinus, assembly GCA_037355805.1. Lineage (NCBI taxonomy): Eukaryota > Metazoa > Arthropoda > Arachnida > Ixodida > Ixodidae > Ixodes > Ixodes ricinus. Next base: position 44,379 of record JAZHYW010022175.1, on the reverse strand, counting down.
GCCGTGACGTCACTGACGGCGTCGTGCACCTTCGTCGGACGTGGTGACAACGTTCGTGACGGTCACCGTCGTATGGTCGGCTGGCACGGACGACCAACAACTGTTACAGCGGGTCTGAGTGCTCCGGTAGTTGCGTAATCTTTTTTCAAGCTTTTTACGGGAATCCTGCGGGGAACCTTGCTCGTTCATGTTGGTCCCACCGTAGCGAGGCCATGGGACAACCTGTCTGTGTGACGTCAGAGCACGCGCGACCAATGGCACTGCTCCGTGGAAAGTCCGGAACTCTCTTCCCACACCGCTGCGTGGAAAGCGGGTTGGAACTGCGTATTACTGCTGCCTCACCTTCATGTGACCGAACGTCTGGGCGATTTGCTTTTAGTAACTTCCAGAAACGTAGAGAACTTTCTCCGAGCTTTGGTTCCGTTTTTTAAAAACCTTTTTTGTCACAATAAAAAAACCGGCGAGCAAATAAAAAAACAAAAAAACCTCCTTGCCGACGTTTCGCCGGATGACCGATCGCCTGGTGAACATAATCTTGAGCACTGTCGTGGTGGGACGCTCTGTCGCATGTATTCGCGGTAGTCCCGCGATGTGTAATGAAAAAGCGGAAATGTGTCCTCTGTTATAAGTACGGATGCTCTCCGCTTGCGGTCTATCTTGTCAAAGATCGTCTTGTTAGGTTTGGAGGGCGCAGTTGCCTGTATATGTTTTTCGAGGAAAAAAGACAATATATAGTTCGCTATATTTTAAAATTTTCCTACCGAAAAGCGGGCCTTAAGCTTTCCACGCTCGTGTACTAGTTGTTTTTGTTTTTTTGTGTGTTTTTTTTGCGCACAAATGATATGCAAATAGTAAAATCCTAATTTATCCCAGCCGAAAGTTCATTTCATGGTCTCCTTAAATGCTTCATTAATAAATTTCGGGCTGAGATAAATGGGGTTTTTACTAACCGCATGTTGTTTAATGCGATTAAAGGAACTGGTACACGACGGCAGATCACCGCTTTTCGGTAAAATATTTTCAAACTATAACAAACTCCTTTCCTTTGAAAGTTCTCCGCTTTTTCACTGTGATGCATCCGAGGTGCCCAAGTGCACGTCAGCCGAGCACAGCTGACGCACTGGGCACGAGAACTGCGTCACTCGGACGTATGCGCTCATCAACAATCAATCCGTCGACGAATGTTTGAATTCGCGTTCGTGGCCACTGAGTGCCCTGACGGCATTTATCATCACTTGCGAATGACAAGTTCCATGGTGTGAGTTAAAAACCACACTGGAAACGAGTCATCGCGTTTTGTCCCAAGCACGTCACGCCCACGTGTTTTCTCGTTTCGCTTTCCAGTTGAGGACTAAAGCTAAGGAGGAAGGAGTTGAAAAATCATTTCATGGTTCCTGGGTCACACTGCTTAGAGCCGCTAAAGCTACGCCTCCGAGTAACCATACTTACCCATTTTGTGGCTTAAAATCATGTTTGCCAGTTATCTGTAGCTTTATCTGAAATCACAGGAAACGCTTTTCAGTCTTCCACAAATGTTTAAACAGCTCATGACAGAGGAAAGCAATATTACATGTGCTTCCTGAGGATCGGTGGCCAAGTGGAAATCACGTCTTGACATTAGAAATAGGAATTTGTACCCAAAGACTGTACGCTTACATTTCATTGACCTTGTAACCCGTATCAAAAGTGTGCATTACATTCAAGAAGTAGTTCCGGAATGGATACCTTAGTTTAGTAATATCATAGATATCAAAGAATTTTGACTTAACAAACGACATTGAACTAAGCCCTCGAACTTTGAATAAGGGGTTTATGTTTATTGTTTATCCTTCCATGCAATAAAAAAAAAAAAGGATCGGTGGCCGAGTGGGCTAGCGCACACCAGCTCGGAGCACGTGGAGCAAAAGCTCGCGCTGCAGAACCCAGGGATCCTGGGTTCAATCCAGGCAGGTAACCAGGGGTGGGCTCGTGGGGCCCGGCCTACCGCCCCCCCCCCCCCCCGAAATCTTCTATTTTGTGGTACATCCTCCCTCCCCTCCCCCTCATACAGCATTTTGTCATGGGCAGCCCCCCCCCACCCCCCCCCTTTCCAAAAAACATAATCCTGATTACGTGCCTGGTTCAATCCCCACCCCTGCCCGTTTCGATCTGGATGATCATCGTACTGGCGTGCGGTCGTGTTATCACTACTGCGTGGTACACGATAAAGACCCCAGGCTAGCGGTTGTATACTGCACTGGCTAAATTTCTCATCTACAGCTGGGAGACCCGTCGCCCGTTGACGCAGACTAAGTTCAGGCTGTATAATTATACACAGACCAATTTACTTACATGAGCTTCCTAACATCGAAGCTAATGCTGAGGAAGTCGCACTTTTGAATCATGATGATCGGCAGACGCGTCTGACCTCTACTAAGCACCAAAATGGCAGCGCCCACAACAATGCCCGGGAACAGAGTGCCGATACTCTAAGCGTAGCTCATTTAGTGGCTCTGACACTGCATAACATCGTAGAAACGACAGTCTGCGTTAAGATTCGAACGCGAGTCACCGTGAGATCATTGCTTCGAATGCCGCATCACAATGAATTTGAGGAGAAACTTGGCACGCGGCATTCGAACCACGGATATTGCGCTGGATCGTGTTTGCCGACTGTCTCTTGTATGATGTATGAGTAGTGTGACCCCGGCTTTCAAGGGATGAGCGTCCAGCTATGCATTTTAACGGAGGCGATACCATGCTTCTGAGGAACGTGCACAACACGCACGTCTTCGTCCTTCACAAGTGCATGGTTCTGCATATTTGCTTCGCAAATATATTATACTTCACTTAGGGACAACTTTTCTTGGGAGTGAAGCCAAGGCTATGGGTTCCCGTGGGCTCGTGTACGTACATCGAGCGTAATTTACAGCTGTGCTCGCGCGCGGTCTTCCTCCTTCGAAAATGCTAGAAAAAGTTGTCCCCGAGTATAAAAGCGCCTAAAGAATAAACGAGTAGAAAAGCATAAGGTTGGAGAGGCGGCTCTCATGGCTCGCCCTCTCGGATCCTATCGGTCAGCAATAACAGACTAAAATCGTTTTATTCGTAACATTCCGGTTTGATCGGATACAGATAGAGCGGCCCGCTAAGGCCTCGAAGTATTCAGCCGGTGCGCGGTCAAGAGCTTGGCAAGAACGCCTATACGCTCCCGTCAACGGGTTTCGTTCGGTCTACCTCGTAAATATTTTTCTTCGCTTTTTATTGCGCGTGTAAGGCAGTCCTCCAACGACCCAGGTTAAATGGCCGAATCAGTGCGTCTGATATTCTGTAGAAGAGAGCTACTGTGCATGCTCAGAACGCACTGCAGTCAAGTAAAGAAAAGCAATGACTGGAATGCTCTATACTCGCTGTAAACATTTCGTGCCATGTTTCGAACGCAACCGAACTTTGGAACAACTGCTTGGCGCAGCCTACGAACAATGCGCGGCAGTTCCTTCCTTCTTGAGCTGACATCGAGACTATGGAACTTGACCTCCAGTGCGTCCCTGAAGCGCCCCGCTTCTCAGCGCTTCTTCTACAACAGACAGACCTCCTTCGCCCCGTGCAGAACCTGCCTTGTTTGTCCTTGGTGCCGCCTGACTCATCGGACGCGACGCTTCGGGATCTGCTACACGGCGACGCTCATCCGAGACGCCACGTAACTCAGAATCACGTGACGACCTCGTTGCCTCCAAATAAAGAGCATATGTGGTAGTCGTCAACAGCGGCGTGCCAGGGAATTCGCTTTGGTGGCGTTCCGGGAAGACTGACATTATTCCCGGCGCTTGTATGCAGGTTGCACGTGTCGGTGCTCCAAGGTTCCGCGTTTCTCCACCAACACAATAAAAACAACTGAGCGTTTTTTTTTGTTTTGTTTTTAGCAGCAATGTTTTTATTGCGGCTTTTGCGCTGTCAGGTTTCGAGAGATGTCCGCCGCACAGCGCGACCCCTTTCTCTGTATGTATCCTACCTCGGCTGGCCGAAGGGTACGTCCCTCGATGTAACGTTCACCAAAATCGGATCGTCGATGGATCTTCTAATACCAGTAGTCGTCATTTAGACGCTTTGGCCCGCTAATTCAACGTGTCGAAATTTCCACCTGATAATTGTGATATTAGACGCGTAAAACAAACGTTCGCGAAAAAATATCTGCCCGCTATTTCTGGTGGCTAAAGAACTCAAACCGAAAGTAGTAATGGCTCAGTTACGGTTACTGTTATATTCATTAAACCCGTATAGGCGACACTAATGTGTCAATGTTGTGTCAACCGAAGCTAAATCGCCCATTAATCCGACAGTTAAAATTTATTTTTATTTATATTTATGATGGGAAGTGCCGGTCGCCGACGCCGTTCGTCTACAAAAGCCGATGGCAGGTGAAGCCTAGAGGTTTCATTTTGTTATTTAGCCGGTTTAATATATCGGTTTCAGGTTAATTTTTAACGGTCAGGGTTACGGTTCGTGAGAGAGTCGTTTTTCGGAGCACACGGTTCCGAAATCATCAATGGTGCAGCTTCTCCGTTTAGTGAAAGCGTACGTGAAATTTAGCGTGCTTTAGCGAATCGTAATACTGGCGCAACCAAGTGAACGATAATGATGATTGCGTTTGACCGGCAGCGCCATCATCTAGTAAACATCTCAAACGTTGTGCCGCGTGCAAATTCGTGGTGTCAGTTGCTCGAGTTTTACAGCGTTCGATTGGTGTCAACAAGACGGCCGAGGTAACATTTTCCGGCCGGAATTTCGACAGCTCCGAAGCTAGATAGAATAAATAGTGTCCGAACGACCTCGAAGGTAAGTGATATATGCGACCGTCATCTCAAACTTGAACGATCGATCGTTCACAATGCGTGCCGTCGAACAATATTTTTTTGTTGTTGCTTGCGTTTAACACGACAGTTAGTTAGCCCGGATCATGAAAACTTACTCACGTGGACGCAAATGTCCCCGAGAAGAAGGATATGCGCTGGCAAGCTTGAAAATAACAAAAGGGAAGCAAAAACTCTTGATGGGCGGAAAATGCGATAACAATTCCACGTGTGGCCACCCTCACAGCGGAATTCCTGTTCCGCACGTCTTCTCGCGAACGTAGCTTCCCGTTTTGTTCTCGAGAAATCGAAGGGATGTGACGGACGTATATTAAGCCAACGTGCAAAGGCGGGGAGAAATTGGAAAAAAAAATAATAAGGCATAAATAATCGCATACTCGCTTTTCCACCGAGGCTGACAATTATTACAGTCACTAGTGAGTCTTAGTGTTGCGTGTACAAGCGAACGCAAGCACTGTGCATTTGCGTGACCGTTGCGTGTTGCACACTGCGCATGCGCGGAACTGCTATCCTGAACTGGCGCATAGCGGCGACACGCATGCCCAGCGTGGAGCACGCAACGCTTCTCACCACCTTAACTTTTCCATGTACTAGAAAAAACAATCACTGTTTCTTTTTAATGTATTGTGGTTAAACAATTACTAGTGCACACTTCTGCAAATTTTTATTGCAATATCTGATATATTAACGGAGAAATAAAACATGTTCGGTAAGCCGACGGTGCAAAATCATATGTTTTCGAAATGTGAAACTTCTATGTTTCCAATATTCTAACAACTGTAGTTCTCCGCACCGGTACGCCCTAGAATGATGATCATACCCTCGTTGGAAAGAGCATTTCCTCGCAGTTTCAGTACATTAATCATACTTGTCCGATAGTAAACGCTGTTCGGGCGACAACACGATATAGTCTAGCTTTCCCGTGGAATTGGCTATGCAGATGGCCAAGAATCGAAAAGCCCAACTTTATTGAATGGAAAACTAACTAAAACCAGCATTCGTTTTTATAAAGTCGCGTGGGTTCGTCTGCTTTGTATTTCGACGATGCATGCCCTGCCCATAATTGCTGACGCTGGTTTGTGTATTGCGAGCATATTCCATTCCTCACTTGTTTCATTATCAATGTCCACATGTCGTCAACAAAATGGCACTCGAAGAAAGTATTTTAAGCTCGGACTCACTCAGCGAGGCCATCCAGGAGATCGGGTGTAAGCAGAAGGAAGCTCTTTTGGTGCCTTTTAGTTGCCACCACAACCAGTAAAATCAAATGTAGTGCATGGTGTGAAAACTTGTGTGTTTTTCTCGGTTTCACCTTTTTGCAGCAACTTTCGTTCTAGGAAATCTATCATTTCAATGAATCGCCGAATTTATTGTTCCTTGTGGATGTTTCTGAACTAAACTTTAATAAGGAATGCGGCTAGATATTTATTTTTCTATTCAAAGGATATTCTTACAGCCAAAAAGTATGGTTTTAATGAGGAGAAAATGCCCCTGATGTGGGATGCTTTTCAAATTGTCATTTCGCGTAGAAAAAGCGTATATTTCGGGGTAAAAAGTAGATAGCCGCACCTCCCCCCCCCTTTTTTCCCTATCTTTTCGTAACGGCTGAAGCTTAGAAATGCTCAATATTTTTCTCGCAATTTTATACGATAGATTTCCTCGCCAAGTGAGGCGACTTACATCCGTAACTGTGTACCTCCCTTGTAGCTTATGGGGAAATTGTCCTACGGAGATGAAACGTCCTACAGTGCATTTGGGCAACAAAATGAATATATCCTTTGCATTTCATTAGGCGACCGGTTTAAAAGTCGTCAGTCGGAGGTTGTGTGAAGAAAGGTTCTCGCTTCCTGATTCCTTGTTCGGCCGCAATCCAATTGCCTGCGGGTGAGAATAAGATGGACTAGCCTGGTGTCTTCTTTTTTTATGATTATTATTTAAACTGGCAGTGTATCGTAGACCTAGCAAGAGAACACCTTCTTCCAACAAACCGAAAGAAGAAAAGTGCCGGAACGAATCCGATATCTACGGCGATTTCTGGGTTGTCGTCCGCTATTTCACTTCGGAATCCACCGACAACCGCGTGCTTCCTGCGCCAACCTCGAGTTGCTCCGCTGCCGGACACGAGCTGACATCAGCCGGAGGAGCGCACGTGACAAAAAGATGTCACCTGACATCTCTCGCCATCTGTGTGTTTGTGACGAGTTCGCACCGAAAATACTTTCCGGACTCGCGAACGGGTCAGAAATGTATCATTAGTCGTTAACGCTCGCCCAGAAGAAAGATGTGACACCACGGTGTATACCTGCAGCAGCCGAGAAGGCTCTCGCTCTCGCCTCGACCAATATCGGACCCTTGGCACGCTATACAATGCGGGCGTGTGTATACAGCGAGCGCGATTTAATATAGTATAATTGCGTCTCCCGCAATGAGCCTCTTGCGACGGGTGTTTCCTTGGACAGCTCCGTACCGATTACTTCATACTCCGTAAAAGCGAGCAATGCGGCGCTGAAGCTCCGTCTATAACGAACCACAGCCAGCTCCGTGGATGCTTTGGCACCGGGTGAAGGATATAATACTGCAATAGCTTCGTCCAACTGCGCCACGCGCCGTTCGCGTCGCTTTTCCTGACGAAATGTTATCCACGCAAGGCCGTCCGATTAATTGAGAAGGGTCCTCGGCGCAAATTGTCGGGCTAATTGCTGGCTCGCGCATCTAGACCGTTAGGAAACAGTCATCAATGAAACGTGGGGAAAGAGTTGTCGGGTCGTCAACGCCCTCTCTCGCCGGTCGACCCTGAAAGCCACTCGAAAGCTGGCCAGTGCGATCAGGGACCCTGAACGCCTTTCGTCGGCTATGGGGCATCTATGCTCGCGTAAACACGGAAAGGGGGGGGGGGACTCGGTCGTGTACTTAGAGAGGGACATATGTTGCCTTTATTTCTTCTTGTCAATCGTGAGAATGTTGACGTTTTGTTGACGACTGCCGCTTATAGCAACTGCATTCCTACTTTCATGTTGTTCTTAATATCGTGGACTAGAGAGCGCATAGCTCCGCAAAGTGCTTTACCTGTCTGGCACTGGCGCGAGGAAAGCGCTTTCTGTTGTGACCGGGGCGTCTAAAGAAAGGCCCGACTGAGAAGAGGCGACCGCGCATGTCCTGCCGCCGTCCGCACACTGCGTGTTTCTCGAAAGACCGATGGCGAGCGTCCTTGCCACTCTCGTGTCAGGGCGTGCGATTTTGACGAAGTTGCACCTGCAGTATGCATGGCACACGTGCTGGCCCACATGAGGTGCCAGTCAGGACGCCATGTTTGCCAATCTGTATACAGAAGGTGATTGTGTCGTGTGCGTGTTTAGACAGCCGGAAGTCACACTGGTATAATGACCATGGAATACACAGTCTGCGAAACACGAGGATGTATGACATTGACCATACAAAAACTATCTGCAGACAAGTTGGAAGCATACATGAATGCTTCGAAGACGCGTGAGTTGTGTCCGCAGATGTCGCGTCGCAAGCCAACCGCTTTTTTATGAGCAGTGTGCTGTCTCCGCCGTAGAGTTAGCCAGATGCACTGCTAGCTCTTTCATGTGCATCGCGCAGTATGTACACGACCGCACGCCGATACGATGCTCATCCTGATCGAAACGGGCAGGGGTGGAGCCCGCTCGGAAGCGCGAGCTTTCGCTCCACGTGCTCCGAGCTGCGGTGCGCTACCGCTCCCGCGGCCATACCGAAACTCCCATTACTCGAAGGACTCGAAGCGAAGGGGAACAAAGCACGTCGTCTGCCTATCTCAAGAGGTTGAAATCCCAGGACCAAAAGTAACGTTGCCCAGGATCCGGCATGACGTCAGGCTCCGCAACGCCGTAAAAGCAGAGATGGCAGTAATGACATTACTGTAATGGAATTACAGTAATTAAATTACTTTTTGGAGTAATGCGTAATGTAATGAATTACTTCTCTACGATAGTAATTTAGTAATGTAATGAATTACTTTCATGCAGTAATTTCGAGAAAATTACTCATTACTTTTGAAATTACTTTTGTCCTAAATTAGAAAGTTCGTTTGCAAGCTTTAAAAAAGAAGAGAAAATTCTTTTGCGTGGTGAAATGTTGTGAAAGAGCATCGGAGGAAATAACCGGCGGCCACCTGAGCGCAAAGCCTTGAACGAAGAGCTGGACAGACACACAAAGGAGGGCTGGAAAGGCGAAGGAGAAAAGCTTACGTGTAGACATCGCTGGAAGGCACCGGCTTATGAACTCCAGGCACGACAGATTCACGGCGTCGCGTCATCAGGACGATACTATAGTTCGTTTATCCCTAAGCTGACAGTGCGGTGGGAGCTGCAAGCTAACCAGAACCAATCAAACACCTTCCTTTAGTCACCTGTCCCGTCCCTTTCTCCGCGCGTGGGTATGAACGAGAGCGTGGTTACGTTGCGGACGATAGACGAGTGACTGCTCCAACAAACACGTAGCTTCCACCATTCGTCCCTAAGCTGACAGTGCGTCAGCTTAGGGATGAACAGCTCATAGGCTACAAGGTGACTGGCACATCACCAGTGAGTTAAACATAATTTAAAACCTGGGAGGACCGGACAAACAGATCTCCAGCCTTGTACTATCCTAAAGCAAGGTCAAACCGTAAGCTTCGATTTGACCTTGACGTCACATCACTGCGGTGGCGCTGCTGTCGGCACTGCGCATGCGCAGCGCCTCGCTTCTCCCGGATCTGGCTCCTGCACACGCGCTGTAGAGGCAAACGAGGGTTTGTTTTGTAAACGATGTGTTGGTGTATACGGTAAATAAAATGCTGCCTCAAGGTATTCAAAAGTAATGTCAAAGTAATTTCAAAGTAATTTCATTACTTCTGGAAAGTAATTGTAATGTAATGTCATTACATTTAGTCTGCGGTAATTTGTAATGTAATTTAATTACGTTTTTGCAGTTTTCAGAAAAGTAATTAGTAATGTAATTTAATTACTTTTTGAAAGTAATTTTGCCATCTCTGCGTAAAAGCAACTCAGTCCGCCTTGCGCACCGATCGTGCACTCTCGTCGTCCGCTCACCGCTCGGTCGGCTCGGTGCGCTACGCTACGTCTGCTCGCTGTCTGTGGTCTGCTTCGCCTGCTCAGCTGTCACGGCTGGTACACCATGTAATACGGATACCACCTCCTGCCCAGTATAACCTCTTTGGTCAACAAACTAACAGCACCATTCCACCAGGCGTTTCTCCGGCATCTCAAAAAACCCAGACCAACGAACAGTGGTGTACCAACTTGCTTTTTGAGTGGGAGGCCAAACCAGCCCCACCCCCCCCCCCCCCTCCCAGGGCCCAGGGGCATGTGCCCTTGGTATCCCTTGGGCGCCGCCGGCCAGTGTTTGCCCTCCCCAGTGGCGGCTGTTCCGGGGGGGGGGGGGGGGGCAAAACGCATATGCCTTACCCTCTACCCTGAAAACGGGGGAGGGGGGGGGCAAGCGCCCTCTTTGCCCCCACCCCCGGTTGGTACGCCCGTGCCGACGAACCTATAGAGCCGGAAAGCGCAAACCTGCCGCGATCCTCAAAAGCGAACGGAATCCAGAAATCTCGAATGGGGATCTGCTTCCGCCTCTTTTAACACCTTTTCCTTATTATGGCCATTAGGTAAACACCCGCAAAAACGAGAAGAAGAAAAAAAAAAAGCGATCCGGGAAATAATCGGCACTAGGTCCCAATCTCGGTGTGTCATCGCCGTCCTCTACGATCCTGGGAAAGAGTAGATCTCGTCCCGTGAGACGACTCTCCGACTAGACTCCCCAGGACGGCCCGCAGCGAACACTACGAGACATTTCGACCAATCCAGCGACGCGAACGTGATGACTACGTGCCCGGCGTGCCGCCTCTTCCAAAGGTCACGTGACACCGCATTGGATCGGCTTTTCTTGGCTCGTGGCGTCCTCCGCGCTCCGTCCTCGTGTGGATCCGCCACGGCTGCGACGACGCGGTTCAGTTGCTCTTGCCCGGAAGTGACCCCAGGCTGGCTGCCTTCCGGTTTAATGGCACGTGACCGAAAACAAAATAGCGGCGCCTCGCCCTCGCGAGCCAAAAGCGCCGGACTGAGACAACCCGGTTAGTGGGTACCGCGGGAATCTCCTTTTGTTTATTTTCAATTTTTTTTTAGATTTTATTTGCGCCTCTTTGGGGTTGCTCAGGTATGTCCCTCGTTCCTTTTCCCTTTGGGAGTTCCCGTTACAAGTTGCGCTGGCAACGCGTTACCTTCGCAGCAAGTAACGGGATCCAGAACGTATTTGAAATAAGAAACGTCCGTAACTTTCTTCGGAAATGCTTTATTTTCGACCAGTTCTGCGTAGCTTGATTTATCTTTTATTGTTTTAATGTAGTGGCGCAGGTCTTTGGATACCCTCCTCACCGAAGTCTGCCGCCCGAGTCTCCAACCTGCATCTTTGGCATCCGTCGTGGAAACAACTCGCTCTGCCCGAGTACTCATGGAATCATTTCGGAAAGCGACGATTTTAAAACTTTTGGGACACGCGCTGCGAGCGCTGCAAGTTGTAAAGCGTCGGTTCTCCAGAATGTTTCATTAACTTGATCCGGTGTCAGTGACCAGAGAATAGACAGTTTTAGTGGACCGTACGCTAAAGCCTTGCGTACGCAACGCTGGGGATTTTGCGTTGCGTACCAGCCAGCGGGCTTTGCGGGACGCTCTCGAGAGATCTCGGACCCAGCGAGAGCGCCAGTTTCAAGATGGCGGTTACCTCGACTGGCGCAGCAAGAGTGACGGGGTGTTCGCGAAGTTCATTCAGTCTTACGTGAAATTGCGTGGTGTTCCGCAATTCTTTCCTTGACCCACCGAGGTCTAATCAGATCGCCTTGCAGCTGAAGGAGTGCGTATAGTGAAAATGTTCGCCGCTCGCAATGTGCGTGAACGCTGCCATCTTCTCAACGCTAAGCCTCTTCGCGTAGTTCATCGCCGACGGACGAACGACTCTTCAAGAAATCGCCGCAGTTGTCGCTATGCACTGGACATCACTAGGTCATGGACTTCTTCCCGAGATAACATTGATAAAGGGTACCATTTTAAAGGGACCATTGACGGAGGCTCCGTGATCGAATATGGCTACGCACTCTATACTCGTAGCCTCCGCACCGCGCAGAAAAGCGCGCTTGACTAGTCAGCTACGGATTTGTTTAATTTTCAAATAAAACCATTGGAAACGTTGTCATTTTAAATATTTCTTCTGAGGAGCATGGTGGCGCTATACGCACGCGGAATTGTACGGCTCTGGCAAATTAAATCAAAAAGATCGTGCAGATGTTCACTCGGCAGCATAACGCACAACTAAAAAATCGACCCGAAGCAGGTCGTTTTTAGCGTACGCTATACATTTGCGTTTTGCGTACGTAAGAGCCAGAAACGCTATAATAAGGCTATCTAAAGCTCCGCACCGTGAACGCTCTGTGGCGCTAAACATTGAACCCCTTCCAGCAGCATTTCTTCGCGTTTAAGCTGTTCATTTCGAAAGTGCGTCAATGGAACTTTCATGGTCATCGCGGACATTTGTCGCATTCAATAATATCTTTACGAACCAGACGTTTGGTCGAAAAGTAGAAAATAAACCACTCGGCAGCGACCCAAGTTTCGCTATGAGACAGCTCGTTCAAAAATTAAATTTCTTAGCTTTCGAAGAAGCCACTAAACTTATCTTCGAAAGCTTCCGGGAGATGACTCGTCAAGCTTTTTCCTACCGATTTCCGCTGCCTTCGTGACTTGTTCGAAGCAGATGATCGGGACGTTCGCTTCAGCAACAGATCTCGCACTTCCGGTTTCTTGCGTTTCGAGCTTGCTTCTAAATGTTTCCATGTTTTGTTTTTGTTTGCTCGTTTGTCCGCGGTGTAAGCGAAAGGGCTCCGCCGAGGCGCGCCCTTGGTCTCGGCCGCCGACTTGAACCCGAGGGCGGGGAGCTTTTATTTCTGGAAGGCGGGGAAACCCTCCCCGGCATCGCCACCGACTCTGGCCGCCGGCCAAGGAGCGCTCGCGCCCAATTTGCCTCCTTCCACTTTTCCTTCGTTGTTCGTTTACTATTTATGATTGATTTTGAGGCGCATGCTGCGCAACGGCTCCTGCCTAACCGAAGAAGAAAAAAAAACACTCGCACGAACGGTGAAACCAAAACAACAAAACACGATCTGCTAAAACTCTTCCGTATCAGAACGATATCACTATCGGAGCTCGCGCTGTCACTTGGAGACATAGTTTGAAGCGTGTGCTAGGAGTATACGAAAGATAAATTCTCAACACTCGCGATATCTCCGCTCTGCACTATAGAGGGCTGGATTGAATGAGCAGGGATGAATCCACCGGGAGTAATCGGCAACATGTCCTGGAAACCTATTACGTACGTTATCCTATGATACATGGCGCTTGTTATTCCATCCGGTCGCCGTGACACCGTTCGACGACACGGGTTTATTTGCGTACATCGCTGACTCATCGACTGCTCTGTGCCGCCGCTTGTTCGACGCCTTCATTCGTAACGACATTCGGATCTGGTTCGGTGGTCACCGTGCCGAACACGAACGTACGTTGGTTCTTTGTTAGAACCAAAGCGCCGACCATGCCCATGTGACGCTGCGAATGTGTGAGAGATCGCCTCCTTTTGGAGGAACTCTGACATGACGTTCGAACAGCGAGGAGAGAGAAAGGCAGCTCCTGGGTCTTCCCATTCCAACCAGAGCTCGTTCAAACACGGCACCGGCGCCTCTCTGGAGTTTGCTGAAACCAAGCACCGACTCACACAGCATTTCTTCGCCTAAGTTGGCACTATAGAGATGAAGACATTCTACCATACCGGTAGAATTTACGAGAAACTTTTGAGTTCCAAAAAATAAAACTGAAAAAAAAATAAGAAACAAAACCGGCGATCGCTCGTTCGTGTTGACTACGTCGGGCTCTGGACATGCGTTGCAGACACCGAAATCAGCCAGTGCAAACGAAAGAGGCGAATATAGGAATAAAAGATCCGAGACAGGTGAGTTGCAAAGATGCTGTGGAATAGTTGAGACCTCCGTGTTTAGGGGCTGTCCCTCTCCACCGTTCCTTGGTGGCGCGGCTGTCGCCGCGCCACTTCATTTCACGCGGATTCTGCGTCGGTGGGCAAACACTCACTTGTTTGTTAACGCCCATGCATACGCGCTTGCATTGTTCGCAATGCAATACGCACTTTTTGCTACATTGCCTCCAAGGAGCATCTTGCGAGTGTTGTCAGACGCGCCGTTCGTGCTGGCGCCTCCAGCCGTAACTCTTCCAAAGTAAAACCCAAAAATAAACACTACTTCGCACGTGCGTTCGTCAACGTCTTATTTTGATTAGTGCGCGTAGATCGAGTGTATTAACATTCCCATCGTTTTCTTTGGCGCTTGGTTTTTCTTTTTACAAAAGTTGTATTCTTTACACGAGCCACCCGCGTCTTAATCCCCGCTTTTCAGATCATGCTTTTTTTTCATTACGCTTTGACAGTTCCTGTGTTTCCTATAGCTTCGCGTCCCCGCCGCTAGTTGGTGTCGCCCCCAACTCGAGTCGCGAATACGAGGCATAGAAACGGCCATCTGCTAATCATAATAGACCCGTCGACGAAAACATTGTATATTCGAAAAACGTGAACAATACGAAGCAATTGTCGTCGCTTTTTCGGACGCAAACGTTGCACGAGTGTGGCTCGCAGCGACGTCAGCGGCTATTCTCCTGGCCTCGCAGCTGAGCGCCCTTCTGCAGCGTACATTTCGCATCAGCGAGCTTCTTTTTCTCGGCACGTATACCACTAGAAACGCCCACCAGCACGATTCGGTGACGTCTAAGCCACGCGAATTGTTTTAATTCCGCGAATGGCCACCTGAAAAGAAAACTCAGTGTCCAGCTGGACACTCTAAAAAAAGTATCATATGGTGTCAGCTTCGATATCCCAAATGAATGGAATGTCTTTCCGCAAGAACTTTTCGCAGGGGCCCGATTTCTGCGGCTAGACGAAGGACAAAACGGCTGTAGTGCTCTACCATCCCAAGGAATCATCGGAGTTGCGCAATGTCCGCCGGGATGGGAGCTGCGTTGATGACGGTAGGTCGAACTTTCGAAATGTCAGAACTATACAAAGTTCGTAAAGCGTTGTTGGAGCTTTGGCATTGAGGAGTCCGGATAAATTTGACTCGTTCCTCCTGCAACTTGGGAAGCGGAGCCGCAATTACGGCGAAGTTTGCAACGAATGTCCGGTGCATGGTACGAGGCAAGCCCCAGGAATAAATGAAGATCGTCGACGCCTGAAGGCTGACAACTTTTCAGTTTTTGTATCGTTGGTTCCGACTCTCGTATAGGTGAAATTTTATGACCTGGGTACAAGACACTGTTTCCGAAAAAGCGACACATCGAAAGTCGTGCGTGTTCCACAAACTTCGAAGAATTAGCCGTTGAGACCAATGACTCCATCACGCTGGGTGAACTCAAGCGCGGGGTTGTCTCGCGAAAGTTCAAGCCATATGTCCCCTCGTAAAATGGTCGCTGAGAAACCGGAGTCAGCAGGCAGAGTTATGAAAGTTCCGCCCACATTCCTGCCCTTTGTTACTTGGGGGTGTGCGAAAGAATCCCTGAAGAAAGAGCCCAGCTATTGTCGTTTCGCATCCACGTTGGGCTCTGACCGTGTACGCCATTTAGTTCCCCTGATTTCCACGATTTACGAATGTACGGGAGTCACGTGGCGCGCACACGATCTTACATGAGGTGGCCCGCGACGCCGCACTGGAAACATCAGCGCTCCGCTGCGTCTGTGTACATCTTCTGTCCTGTGTCCTTGTTCGCGCTGTTTTACCCGTAAACATGCTTCATCAACAAGCCCAAATTTCAACAGTATTATCATGGAGGAAGCCTATAGAAGTGTTTCTGTGAGGCAAGCTTTGGCTGCGGTCTTGAGAGTGACTCTGCGATCCAATGAAACGGTCCACTGTCCGTGGAACTCAGCAACCTTGCTGGTCAATGCCGCAATGGGATCATGGGCGAGTCGTGCTGTGGTGTCTGAAGTACTGGCCATAGCGGCACTCAGTGTTGGTGTCCCCGCAGTCGACGGCAGTCGCCGCCAGCTGCCACGATGGATGTTAGTCTTGAGGATATCTCAAGGGCTTTCTGAAAGGTTGCAGGGTCAGCGTCTGGAACTTTGTTAAGCAACTTAAATTGGAGCCGCACAATGAATTGGTCTCTTATCATGGGGTCGCCCGCCTATGGTGACATTTATGAGTATGTCCATACAAATAGGTCTATGAGGTCGCTCGCGTAGACGTCCAGGGATTCTGTGGGCTGACGACGAGAAAGCGAAACTGTGCAGCAGACACCCTGGCCCGCCGACGCCAAACCAAGTTTCAGGGCCTTCACCAGTGTGGGAAAGTTGGCATTCTCCTGGTCGGAGAGATTCTCGAGAACACGGAAGGCTCTTCCTCGGAGGCCTGTCAGTTAGTACGCACAGAAAGAAAAGGTATTTTCTAACGCCCCCTTGTCATATATACCCCAAAACTTGAGTTGGACGTACAGCGCACGGACGTTGAACCGGCGGTACCAACTTTCAGAAGCGGCTTGATAGCCGAGTTGTACAACTTATTAAAAGAACTAATACAGTACGGATGACTGACTACAACAAACAAAAAAGTAATCTTTTTTTTTACCCTGCTGCAAAAACTTTAAAGTGTAGTTTCTGTAGTCTTTGATACACACTTTAGCTATTTTAATAAGTTGTACCACACGGCTATTAAGCCTCTCGGAAAAGTTGGCACCGTCAGTTCGACGTCAGTGCGCTGGACGTCAAACTGGAGTTTTGGGGTGTCTATATATGGCAAGGGGCGTGATGGCTACAACCTTTTATTTTTTAAGAGTGTAAGGCAATTTCTGGGCGTCGTCCCAGCCGTTGGTTGCCGCGCCTGAGCGTCATCCATGACTCAAAGCTCCCTCGCCGTCGAAGACGTCCGAAAGGACAGGGTTTCCAGGTCTGGTTGACATCCCACCGCTGGCACCAATTGTAATGCGATGACGAAAGTCGATGCTACAGTTCCCAAACCTGACCAGTGCTGTTCTAGCGCGCGCGCCCCGTCCTGTTCTTCCCCCTTCTCCACCTCCCACGCTACATATCTAT
Organism: Ixodes ricinus; assembly: GCA_037355805.1. Lineage (NCBI taxonomy): Eukaryota > Metazoa > Arthropoda > Arachnida > Ixodida > Ixodidae > Ixodes > Ixodes ricinus. Next base: position 27,364 of record JAZHYW010022175.1, on the reverse strand, counting down.
GAAACTATAGTGGGGAGCGTAATGACGCATGTTGGAAACGCGACCTACAAATATCCTATTGTTCTCGCCTGCATGGAGCGCTGCTCCAAACTCAGAAACTACGGACCTCTAAGCCCCGAACGGCCCTATTCTTCTCAGGCTCGTTCGAGCGAACGAGAATACTGAGCGTTACGTTGCACATAAGCATACAGCGTTTTCGAGCCTCAGACTCGGTCGGCGTTTATGCACCTTTTTATAAAAAATTATCTGGCGTAACGCACCCGCATCCCACCTCTTGCTAGGGCCAGGAGCGATACACGCCGAAAGGGGGATCGGTGGCCGAGTGGGCTAGAGCACGCTCGGAGCACGTGGAGCGAAAGCTCGCGCTGCAGAACCAAGGGATCCTGAGTTCCATCCCCACCCCTGCCCGTTTCGATCTGGATGAGCATCGTACCGGCGTGCGGTCGTGTATCACTACTGCGTGGTGCACGTTAAAGACCCCAGGCTAGCGGTTGTACCGCACTGGCTAAATTGCTCGTCTACAATGGAGACTCGTCGCCCGTTGAGGCAGATCAAATTCTAGGCTGTATAAACATGCACACAACAATTTTTGCTGAAATGAGCGGCCCTTGGAAGCGAGTGGCGGCGGAGCACCCGCTCGTGGCACGTCGTCTTGCGCGTTTCCACAACAATGGTTGGCGGCAGTTGTAAGCGCGAATTTTATCGCGGGACCCTACACCGAGAAACAAACAACCGTCCTCCAGCATGCACGCCGGCCGATCCATTAGAATGCGTGTCAAGTGCACCTCGTAATTCTCGAAACCTGGGGCATACAAGAAAGAAAAGAAGGAACGTCGAACGAAAGCAAATGAGAGCAAAAGGGAAAGCGTCCGCGTCCAATTGTCCAAACAATGGCAGCTGGAAGTGGTCCACTTGTCCGCCTTTATCCCGCTCTGTTTTTTTTTCTCCCGCCTCCTTCTCCCGTTTTTCTTGGTCATTATGTCAGTCTTTGTTCGTCTCTTGATTTTCTTTCTCACTCGACGCATTTCTGAGCGGACAGAGGGCGAGACAAGGAGCGAACCCCGCTTCGAAAAGAAAAGTGGGTCGCCGGATTTGTTCCTTCCAAATGTGCGCCTGCGTTTCGCGACTTTCGCTTCATCTCAGAAAAGCGTATGCAGACGGACACGCTTTCTCTCTCACGGACAGACGAACGCACGCACGTGCACACTCACGCGCACACACGCGCGCACAAACAAATTTCGCTCTCTTATTTGTGCGAGGAAGGCGAAAGAACAATTGCCTTCTTTCGGTCCTCTGCGCATTTAAATGCGGTCGTGTTTCGCCGCGCGAAGGCGCTGCAAATTACCGACGTTCCAGCTGTTTTACTTTTTTTTCTTTTCTTTTTTGACAATCTCCAGAGTCTCGTATAACGAGATTCGTTGTGAGCGACTTGTGAAGTTACGAGATTAAGGGAAGTGAGATAACAAAGAAAGTTAATCCGTATATTTTTTCTTTTTTTATTCGAAGAGAGAGAGAGAGAGTTTACAGAAAGGTGATGACATCGTGAGCGGTCTTTCCGTTGCCCGGACTCATGCTCCTTGCCTTCGTCCATGCTTTGACTTGGCGTGCTCGCTCGAGGTTAACGAAATGAGTAAGCGTTATCGAAGGTGAGAATCGGTGGTCGGGACAAGTTAACTTATAATCCTGTCAATGACTAAAGCCTTAAATTTAAAAATAAAATAACAGTGAAGGGCTATTTTAGTTAGGAACAAATGGACTAACATCATCGCGAAAAACTAACACCAGGCGCTTGCTCCTGCGACGCCTAGCCATTTCCTGCTGTGCTCCCAGCTAAGGCAAACAACTCCGAGCCATCGTGCAAAAAGAGCGTACAGTGCGACTTTTCACTGGGCTGTGGATAACGAAGCAACGTCGTCGATAGTAAATTAAAGTACACTCTAAAAAAGTTTGTGCGTCTACTTTCACGCACAACACTTGGAGAGCCAATCACCGCAACTTACGGAGGCAGCTCAGCGAATGACGATGCCGAAACATATGTTTAAACCACAAAACGTAGTCTGAGTTGAGACATTAAGCAATGCAAAACGTCACGCTTGCACAACTCAGGCTGCGTTTGTTTGGTGCTGAGCTGCCTCCGTAAGTTGCGCTGATAGGCTCTCCGAGTGTTGTGCGGGAAAGCAGACTCATGGGCTTTTTTTAGAGTGTATATAATTTACCGTTTTAATTCACGCCTGTATACTCGTGTGAGTGTGGTCGAACGAAAAATTCAGCGAAACCCTTACACATATTTTGTTCCGCGATCGTCGTATATTTTTAATGATACTTTTTTTTCTTTCCTACTCGAGATCCCTTCTGGAGGTGTTACGAATAATCTAGCCAGACGTGTTCCCAACTGCATTCCAAATGCAGACTTTTTTAACTCGTCGTTAGCCTTCCAATTACTGCTTCGATTGGGGCTAATTGCTCCGAATAATTAGCTGTCACGGGGAACAAATTATAATTTAGACCCTTTGCAAGCCACCCAGGCTCAAAGAAAAAAGGGAAAAAAAGAAAATAAGTTTAGTTTTTTTAGTTCCTGAAATTGGAAATGAACGTGCTGTTTCTCGGGCGAAGGTTACAATTTGGGACATGTATGCGAATGTATTTACTGGAATCAGAAGGGCAAAATCAAAGCTATCGTTGTTACAGTTTTCTGCAGCAATCGTCTTCTCTGTTCGCGTGTCAGAGTGTAAGGCCGTCTGGCGAAAAATGTCTAAGACCTCGAGCTATCTTGGCCCTGATAGGACTCGTCCACGGTGTGACGGTCCCGACATACCGACTCGAAACGAGTTGTTGCCGATCATGGTGCTCTGTGGTTATATATACAGGGTGGCTGAAATAACCAAGCTTCATCTAAAACGGGCGGTAAAAATCGGCGCCTGCGCGTAAAAATCTAAACTTTTCGTCAGAGGTGGATTTCACAGGTCGGTTTTACCTCGTAAAATTAGAAAGCGTAGCTCACCTTCTGCAAGAAAGTAGGGCCAAAATACTTGCCAGGGTCAACGGCAGACGGCGATGCCGACGACCGAGTCGACTGGCGGGGCGCGTTGAGCGCATGTTTTGGTGTTGATGTATTCAAGTCTTAATAATGTGAAGTGAATGCTGGGGAAGCCAGCAAAAAAGGGGGAAAAACAGGCGCCAAATGCGGCGACTGCCTGCTCGACTTGCAAGTTATACGGCGTTGACACCCCTGGAAAGCGCGGGAAATTTCGAATGTTGCTTTTGGCATAACCTTTATTTACCTTTATTTTTTGTTAATAGGTACGTCAAATTTTAAATTAATAAATAGCAGGCCGGGAAGAGCAAAACCTGAATATTCCAAAAATGTCTTTTGGTAGCTTCAAAACCGCCGGAGCTCCCCTTTTGGTTACACTAATCATACAAACGACTCTCGCTGCAGCCACGCTGATCTTCGCTTCAAACATGTTCCGAGCATCTGATACATTCTTCGTGTGTGCAGAATGTTTTTTCACTGAGCAATGTCATATCAAGGAAGAGCCCGTGTCTGCACGCTCTTGCTTGCAAACTAAATCCGCCGAGGAATCGAAGGCAAATACTTTCGATTCCTCGTGAACGTTTTGTGTTGATCGCGGTATATATGGACCCTTTAAAGCTACCCTTGCTACGTACACCGACACAGTGAGGCGAAACAAACTTTAAAAACGCTTCTAATCATAGGATCCATGGTATGAGATGTTTGTTAACTCCATTGACGTTTAGACGCCACGTGGGGCTCCGCTGTGATGATAAAACGGAATGTCTCGCCAAGCACGTATCAACTTGTTTCATTTCATGACTACAGCAGCAAGCACTGGTTGCGGGCATTATAGATACACCTTGTCAGCAGCAAACTCCCCTCTCTTGAGCGTCCGCAACCAACTACAAAATACAACGGATTTTTTTTTTTGCTTTTAATTAGTTGAGTTAAAGGAAACCAAAATGATGAGAAATTTTTAAACATGCATGAAATTTAGACACACACTGCAGCTACTTCTCCACGTAATCACCGCTCGGATTTAGGCACGTTACCATGACATAGTACAAAATTTCGGATGCCCTCCTCAAAGAAGGTTGCCGCCGGGAAACTCGGTCATTACAACTGGCGTTCAACGGGACCCTGAGTCGCGACAGACATTCTTCCCTGATCCTTGTCGACATCTGTTCCTCCCCGAAACTTGGTGCAGCTTCGTCCGCACACATGACATGTCCGTGGTGACGGACGATCTTGTTCACGCCTGATCGAATGAATCCAGGTGGCAACCTTCTTTAAGGAGTTCCTGCAACGTAATGGTAAGTGCCTAAAGGGTTTGGTGATTACGTGGAGAAGTAGCTATGGTATCTACCTAAATTTCGTTTATAGTCCTACTAATACATTGCTTTATCATGCACTCGTGTTCTTTTTCTCTTTTCTTTTGCCAGTTCCTTGGAGGTTGCAAAAGCAAAAATACAGCCCTCGTAATACACTGGGAAATAGCGCTGCGTAAAATGTATAAATCTAGCGTGCGCTTCCCGCCATCTTACATTGTCGCGTCCGTTACTGTAAAGCGCGAAACACATGTACGACGAAACCGTCCGATCCGACGTGCGGACTGCCGGAATGACCTTGGGGGGAGAGGGTTTTCGTAGCACCGGAGAGCGTTGAAAACCCTCGCCTCCGACCGTCGTATTGCGTGGTCGGACGTCGGATCGGACGCTTTCGTCGTATACATGTGTTTCGCGCTTAACGCGTTCCTTTCGATAACCAGTGGAACTTCTGGAATGGGAATCGGTTCCGGAAGAATGGACGGATCTTGGAACGGGCTTTGTGTTTAGGCTCAGATATCGGACTGACCCACCTCGCCGTTCCTCTTCATCTCGATCCGGCGAAACTGGGAAAAGCTCCGGTAAAAGACGTCGCAAGTCGAGCGAGCGGTAAGCCGAAGATAACACAATCGACCCAATCAATAAAGCCTTAACGAAGGCAGCTGCTTAGGAGTGCAGGCCGGCGGAGGCTTCGCCGATGCTCAATGGGCCGCAGAGACCGCCGGAACACCCCGATCCGGACACACAAAAAAAAGGTCCACCAGATGGCTACACCGCGTGATCCAGGAACGTACTTCCTTTTATTACTTTTTATTTTATGGTATTCCAACCGTTTCCCGGTTTGCGTGCACAACATGCGTTACACAAACCGGTTCCTCGTGGCATTAACCGGACAGGAAGAGCGCAACTCCCCGCATTCCTCTCGGCGGATAGACGTCTGGGAGGTTGAAAGCCAACAATGGTTAGCGCTGGTGGGGGCAAAACGGCAAGCGCTCGTTAGGCTTTTCTCCGTAGAAAAAAAAAAGAGGAGTTGGGGAGTGAGTCCCCGGTACTTTTCGGGGATGAAAGGAAAGCGGGCTGCAGTGGGAGACGTTATGGTAAGCCAGCATTCCAGCGGACCACATTGTTGTTGTAGCCGAGATCGGTCTCTCTTCCTTCTTTACATCATACCATAAGTTAAATGTTATTGAACTTTAAGTTTGTGGGTGTGTTATGTATGTGCTCGTCTGGGTGCCAAACTGACTGCAGATGATCGATTGCATACCAACAAGTACACGTTATGGACACTGCCAAGTTAAGAAGCGATGGGCGTCTCCCGAGCATATTATTATTATTATTATTATTATTATTATTATTATTATTATTATTATTATTATTATTATTATTATTATTACTATATTATTATTATTATTATTATTATTATTATTATTATTATTATTATTATTATTATTATTATTATTATTATTATTAGAGCGCAGCTCTTAGGCGCCCGTTTCCGGCTTGAGCGGCGTCGGCGTAACCGCACGGTGCATTATGGGTAAATTTCCCCGCTGAATTTAGCGGAAAATTTTCCTCGCTAAATTTAGCGGAAACATTTCTTCGCTAAATCTAGCAGAAAAATCTCCGCGCTAAATTTCGCGGAAAAATTTCCCGCCTGGCGGAAAACTTTTCCTGCTAAATTTAGCGGAAAAATTTCCCTGCTAAACTTGGCGGAAAAATTTCCCCGCTAAATTTATCAGGGCATTTTTCCTTAAATGGGAGGCGAGCAGGAGGGGCATAGCCTCCTCTCCGTACCTTCCCCTCCTCCTCCTCAAGAATTGCGCTCTAATTCGGCGTTACAGGGAGTTGTAAACGGCTTCCATTTTATTATATTATTATTATAGCATATTAAGAAATCAGGAATCAGTCAGAAGAAACATCCAGGGTCCACTGGAAACATTGATGTTTGTTCGCCTTCGAAACAAGATACTGTAAAACCCTTTAATTTCGCGGCCCCTATTTTTCGCGAATCGGTCACAAAGGACAGAATCGCGGCCACTAAATTTCGCGAATTCCAGATGCCTGTATTGAAATTCTTAAAGATCGAAATTTTCGCGTGCCCTTAAATTTCGCGAATTTTTCAATTCGCGAAATTCGCGAAAATTAAGGGCTCGCGAACATTAAGGGTTTTACAGTAACCTTGACGAAAATAATCCCTGGAGAAGGGGATTATTTTCGTCATTCTTGTCCAGCTCGCTTGCACCTTTGCATTTAATTGCATTATAATTATAAGATAACCTTGTTGGCGATCCCAAAGTGTTGAGGATGAGGCTCAAATGTAAACAGTAAGCTTGCTAACTATGTACAGTTAACGTGTCGGTGAACTCCGTTAATCGTTTGTCGCTGTAGTGGGATTATATCTTAAAGGGTAACTGCAAAGAAAAAAAGTATTTTTTTTAAACAACTTATATGGGACTAGCATGTCAAAAAACAAATCTTCCGCGAAAAAACAAATTTTTCTATCAATATTTATGCCAAAGGACGTAATTTAGTCGGAGTCACAACTTCTCCACATTTGAAACTCCCGCTCTTTCGACGTGCGCGGAGTGGTTGTTTTACGTCACTCCGTGACGTATAGCAGCCACGCCGTGACGTATAATACCAATCTTGTGGCGCGTGATTTAAAACGGACGAAATAGCCGCAAACTAAAAATCAGTCTCGCGCAATAAATATTGCTGTATTTTTTTTCTTTTTTGGCGGAAAAATTGCTTGCCTTAATTAGGCTGTTTAAAAATACACTTTTTTTTCTTTACAGTTACCCTTTAAAGCGTCTTTTCGGTCCTGCATTCAATTTCTTTAAGACTCGCTTTTACAGGAAACAAATATTCATGCATGAAACCATGCCAATTATACGGATCGTTTTCATCTATACGCGCATTGGGTTTAGACTAGTCGCGTATTTTTGTTTTAGGTTATTTAGTTGCTACTTTATGAGCAGTCGGCTCTGGAGCTTCCCAAATGTCCATTTTGACTTGTTCAGATAAAGATATATTCCTTCTCCTCCTGCGTAAATTTTAACCTATCATTACTCTTATCTCCGCGAGTCCCGATCGAGGTCACTGAAACTAGCGACGGCGAGTACCAACAAAGTCTGCATCGGTTTCAAGAACGCTTTGGGGTCTAGAAATTTGGCAAGGCTCTTACTGTTACCATGGTAAGGTGAAGCGATCGTATTGGTGAAGTGAAGCCTGGTTATGGCTGTGCGAGTGCACGGATACATGGTGCCTTCCAGTGACGACGGGTACCCTATACACCAACTCATGTTTACAAACAAACCAGAGCGCGCGGAGCGCCCCTAGCGGACGCCACCGGCGCCGCGCATGCGCGATTGGGGTGTGGGCAAGAAGATCGCCGTCGCCCATGAACACACCATTGAAATCCGATGTTGTCGGCGTCAGTGTGAGTCCCCCTGCCCTTTTTCGCGTTCGCATTGTTGGTTCTACGTCTTCCTTGCGATGTCTGACTATCTTGAGCGGCGTCAGCGAAGTTACCGAGGCTCGTTACACTGCAAACCTTCACGTGAATAATGTGACATGTGGCGATTTATTCCGCGTGGATGCCGCAGAATGTACGCTAAAGCCTGATCCGCATGATGAGATTTCGCTCGGAATTTTCAGTCGCGACGCCGCTCGGGCTGCAAAAGCGTGAACCGTAGCTGAGATGGTCGACGTCGATACTGAAAACCGCAAGCAGAATCGGACCAACTGAAATATAGGCATAACAAGTCGGTGATGGTCACTGGTAACAATGATCAACATCTCCTTGTATCTACTGTTTATTTACATCGAGCCTGCTTACTAATCTTCAAATTTAAGTCTTTTGAGGCCTGCACTTACCTCTTATCGCAAGTACCGGGCCAGCATTTGGTCTACGGACCGGCGTCGTCAAGCAGAAACGTTTGAAAGAGCAGACGACAGTTCGAACAATCAGGCGGCCGCTTGAACTTGAAGACGCACTGAACGCAGTCCGCAGGTGGTCCGCACAACTTGACGGTTTTCTGGCGCCCATGTTGGAACAAAACAAATAAATCTGATGACCACAAGTATCCGTGAATTCAACCCAAAGTGCTTCCCGCCCAAGCAATCGTTGTCCGACGACGTCTGGTTTTCCCTTTTCACGGCACATATCCAGATTCTTGGACGAACCGAGCACGTGAAAGCTGACCTTCAAACCTTTCTCGACACTTTTGGTATGGCCCCAGTCGCGGCGTTTTGACGAGAAGGCAGGTTTTTGTCTGGTTCCTTTCAAAACAACGCTGGAATACACGTCTGGCATGGGGACTTCTGCCCACAGCCCCAGACCGGAAGTGCGACCGACGCGCCACCACCGCGCCGTGACGTCACAGAGATTAAGGCGGTTATGCTGTACGTGGGGTTTAATATGCTAGATCATTCAACGATTGAGTAAACTGTTAATAGCGCCACCACTATCTTTATAGGTTAAGCTGCGTAATAAAGAAAAATCAGCTGGCAGTACTGTTGTTGGACTAGTGGACCTTTTCCGAGAAGCGTTCTGCGCACGCGCGAGCGCCCGATGCCAAGCGGCGGAAGTCAGCACGAAAAATCGAGGAAATTTGGAAGGAGGCTGTGGATCAGCGAGTAGAACACGTAATTGCAGCATACATATGATTGTGTTACACACACAAAAAAAGAAAGTGGACGGGAAGAAAAACACGACATTTAGTCGCACGCCCCGGATGCTCCACTTTCAAGTCGCGTTGGGCACGCGCCGCAGCTCAGAGAGCGAAGGAACTGGTAGCGTAGCTACCATTATCGATTGGTAACGCAGGTCCGTCATTTCCTCGGTTTTTAGTTCGTGCAGACACCGCCTGGTGCCGTCGGTATGTGGAAAAGGTACATTTTGTTTTGTGGAGAACTCTCGTGATCACCAATTATGTGGAATGTATCCGAGTCCAGCGACCTTAAGGGGTCGCCACTCTAGGCATAATATGGCGGCCGAAAACAGGTCGTGCATGTGGCATGTGCCAGCCCAACGCACAACGCTCGGGTTTACAGGAAAGCTGAAAAGGTTCTTGAAAGAAACGAGATATAAGTGAATTCCACAGTATCTTTATGCAGTGAATCTGAATATCACGTTCGTTTTCTCCGAAGATGTAACTAAACGCGAGAAAACACAAAAACCTCCGACGAGTGGTTACGTCTGAGGAGCTTTCGGCCGCCAAGCGGCTGAAATATCCTTTTGCAATCGCAGGCGCTGCCCATGTGGGAATCGTGTGTGCAATTGTAAGCGTGCCAGGTATTGGCGATTTTTATCACGTATTTTTTAACCTACTTTCACGGCTTCGTGTTTTTACCGCCAGGCGCTGTGAATATATGATTCGCTCTGGAAGGCTGGAGAGTGAACCTTCCGCCACGGCTTTCTGTTCTAGCCACTTGGTGCCGTCGATTTCGCTGGAGTCGCCAATATTCTCCCGAACAAATCTAAAACCCAAGGCGGAGGCTACAAGGAGGGGACAAGCACAAGACCGTCTTGTGAGACGTCTTGTGTTTGTCCCACGGTGGAAGAAATACATTTCGGTGATGACTCTTTGTCCGACGCGGCTCTTTGTCCGACCGAGCGCCTCACTCGCCCAAGTATCGGGTCCCTCCCAAACCGACCGCTCCGGTTGTTTCTTCCAACTGTGGTCCCGCCATTCCCTTGCTCACCGCTTCATGTTGTACCCACGGCGGAAGAAACACATTCAGGTGATTTAGGGGTGGAACATGCAATCGCGGAAGCCACAACTGACGGGCAGAAATAGCGAAAGGACCTTTTCCGGGCAGTTCAGTGTTTTCGCGAGGTGCCATATCCGTTTTGCTGATGTCGCCCATATGGTTCTACGTCCAGTGTATAGAATATCGCGAGTCTGCGATATCCTCATCGTCAACTATTTTGAGCTTCACTGTGAAGGTTAGCGTAGCTTCCACACTGCTGCAGCCTCGCAAAGCTGCGAGGACGTGCGTCTTCGTCTTGCGTCGCATTCGCAAGTCTACCTTTGGCAGACATGAAGCATTGCAGAGGCTGCGCTAAGCCTCGTCAAGTCACAAAATATCGTTGAGATAGAGAATTTGAATAAATTTTGGCAACAACTTCCGAGATGACGCTTCCTCGCACGGTGATGTGTGTTGAGCCGGCTGCCGCCACAGAAAGGGTCAGAGCACGTTCATTCATTGGGGCCTGCTCTTCTAAAGTGCCAAAATAAAAACAGCGCCTCACAAATTAACGCTGTGCGCAGCTTTGTTCGCTCTTTCAAATATTTCGTGTACGAGAATCGCCGTCTTCAGTCATGTGCTGTTGAATCGCAGTCGTTACTCGTCTGTTTCAAATTTCTCTCTCGCAATTCGCGGCGATGCATCACACACTCGCGTTGCCCTCCGTCGCGTCGGACGCGCCCTGGTAAACTCGCGAGAAATCGAGTTGTTCGCGACATTTGGAAGTAGGGCGACGTACGTAATTCCTAGAAGGTCGAGCGGACTACACACACCAAAGTCCACGACCCTTTCCCCACACCCCCGAAAAAATGAATTTCACGAGAGATTTCGAGAGGAAATTTGCACCTGCGTTTCGGCGGCAGCCGTTAAAAAACTACCACCATCACCGAAGTAAAAGAGCGGAGAGGGAGAGGGGGTTGGCAACCCCGGGTTCGTTGGCGGCCTTCTGAATGTTTAATGCCACTCGGAGTTCCCCCGCGCGCGCGTTCCGACTTATATATATATATATATATATATATATATATATATATATATATATATATATATATATATATATATATATATATATGCACCGTATATGTATACATATTGGGCATTTTTATTTTTCATAGTCGCATCGATACGTCTAGCAGACGACATAGGAAGATAGAAAAAAAAAAAGCGAGACAGAGAGGAAAAGCGGCAGCGCGAAATAGTGAACCTGACGTTTAGAAGAGCAAAAACGAGAAATAATCGTCCTGGTTTCGATCCCCTCACCCTTCCTACTCTTCAGTCTTTTGTGTGTGTGTGTGTTTTATTATTATTTTATACGTTGTTTTGGAATGAAGGCAATATCATTAATCCTTAATGAGGTCGGAACAAAAAAGGAAGGCGGCTCACGAGACGGCAAAAGAGGCGGCAAAATGGCCCGTAAATATGACGAGAAAGGGGACGGTAAATGAGACGGCAAAAACAGGTTAGCGCAAAGAGCTAAGCGGGACGGAAAGTAAACCGTAAACAAGTCTCGAAATATCGAAGGGAGTGACGCACCCACCAATAAAAGCGATAATCAATGAGAAGGCCAGGAATGGGGTGTCAGAAGGAAAACTGAACTATAGGCCTCCTGCGCTGAAGCTTTGAACAAACTGTAGCGCCCTCGTTTTGGGTAGTACAAGCTCACCTGATTGAGCCTCGCACTACTTATGGCACGTTGGTCGAGCTTTTTAATTCTGCCTGGTGCTGAAGAAAGAAAACACCTTTGGACGCCGAAAATCGGCCAGACTGAACGCCGCAAGACAATCAAAAGTGCCAAATTCATGACACCACCGCTAGGGTACGCGTCTATTATCTCTGGGCGGTGACGTCGAAACACCTGTGTCCCGACGCTTTCATTTTTCTTTTCTTTGTCATGTCTACTTTGGAACGCGTGAAACGGCATCTCATGGCTCGTGCTCTTAGCGTCTTAGCTTTGACGGCGTTCGAATTTTGTTGTTTCTTTCTATTTCCATCGCGATCTCGCGCTCGGCACCAGAGCAGGCACGGTTCTGCATGCGTGACAGTTTGAGACGCTCAAGTTTGTACTACCCAAAATAAGGCCCTTTTCGCAGCACCCCCTGGGCAACGCAGGAGGCCCATACTTCGTTTCAGCTTGGGTCCAGACGCAGCCGATGCTGTCAAGCGCGAGCTCCGGGCTTCCAGCGTCCCTGCCAAGCACGTGCGCTCGTGCAGTACAGGGCACTGTTCAGGGCCACACGCTCGTGCTTGTAGCATCGGCTGCGTCTGGACCCGAGCTGAAGCGAAGTATACCATTATAGGAAGCAGGCAGCAAAACGGACAGGAGTGGCCGAATCGCCTTTAAGCTGACGCGGCACGCTTCGCCTTAGGGATGCACAGTCCTGCTTCGTGATCAGCTGACACTTAGGAACACCACGTGCGTAACAAGTGCTGGCATTTCTCGGTCACCTCCAAGCGACGCCAGCCACGGTGCGAGGAAAGCCCCGTCAACCGTTTACAGGGAGGAATGCACAATTCAACTGAAACCATTCATCGCACACCTATAGAAGGGACGAAAGGACAATAACGATTAACAGCCATATGGTCGCTGCTTACGAACAAGTTTGTTTTTGCCCAGACCAGGCGTGGGCACTGCTCGTGCGCGGAGTCAAGCGTCTACGCATGCGCGAACAGCAGCGCCACCCCAGCGGCCTGACGTCGAAGCCGTGCATTTGGTGCGCTTCATTCAACCAACGAGAGAGAACGGAAGGGAAAAACTTGACAAACCGAAGACTGGGAGGACACGTACAATTTGAAGAAAGAAAAAACACGCATTAAAGTCAAAGGGTGGATTGGATGCGAAGGTCTACCTGTCGTTCAATTGGACGCCGCGAAACCGAAGTATACGAACCACAGGGCTTCTCCTCAAATCCGCTTTTCCCCAACAGCTGCCAAACGTGCGTTTAACCGTGCGGCTCCAAAGACCTAAATGGCCCTTTATACGCCCAAGCCCTAATTCAAAGAGCAGGGTGCGTATCTCAGAAGATGACGACGGTGTTATAGATGTAATTGCACCCTCGATGGCTTAGCCTCGGGGAAGGAGGAAGCCTCCGCAAATGCGGTATTCTATTATTGTATCTACTTAGGCCGCAGCCAATCAAAAGTGCCCTTTAGGCGAATCGTCCCCATCTATCGGGCCCGAATAAAGTGTCAAATGGCGGTGTCTTCCATTGCTTACGCATTCTTCGCACCTTGACCCTGCCGACATAAATCAGCAGACTTCCTAGACGCACCTGTAGTAAACGGCGTTCTTGATCACACGATAAATAAACGGAGCACTTTCAGTTGATGTCGATTGCATTCCTGCTAAACCGCGAGAAAAGCATGTGATAAACAATTATTCCTCAAAATCGGTTTGACGCTCAGTGTTTGAAATATCAAATTTAAAACCTAAATATTATTTGTGTTTGCTTTTGCGGCACTTTATTTTTTCTCAAAGTCCAAGGGCGCACCTAAGTGAGTCTTGCTTTAAAATGTCCGACCCGTGTGGCCACAATGGCCCTAAATCATCTGCTTTCAAGAGTTTCCATTGCGAGGTGGGCGACCTTTTTCTGTTTGGCAGCTCCAGTTCTCCCCAAAGTTCTCACTGAAGTAGCTAAATAGTACCCGGGAGAAACGAACCACGTCAGAGTCCACGGTTACGCCAGTCACGCCATCGAAAGAGATAGAAGACAACGATGATAAAAGGTCCTGGGTGGGAGAGTCGGACGACTCGTCTACAACCTCGAAAAAAGCTCGCAGTGGTACATCGCTTTCGGGTTCGTAGCAGACATTGTTTCTCATGTGCCGCCGCTGCTACCTGCTAGCTGGAGTATACGTTCCTCGTTCATGTATTATTCCATCACACTTGTGTTCACAATCATTTCATAATTTACCACTTATATATATTCAATTTGTTATAATGCATTAAACAAGATATATTAATATATCTGTGATATTATTTTGAGTTTTTGGGTTCAAGGCTACTCCCTGTAGCTGTAACGGGAGCTCGGCGAGCTCCGTTTAACACAGGACCTTCCTTAGCGAAAGGGACTTTTATGCGCCGTGTGATCACGATCTCCTGCTCCCTTTACTACAGGTACCTGTGCCGAAGGTACCTTTACGCTGCCGCGTGAATTGGGTATGAATTGGGTATAACTCTTCTGGCCACCTCACGGATTACCGCTGATATTTATTCCTTTATTCATTTAGTTTGACCCGCAGCGCCCGGAGGCCATTGTAGCGGGAAAGTGGTAAAGGTACATATATCCTAAGATACAAATAGAGCCACAAATAAACGAGACCGAATAAATAATTAATAAACTCGACCGCCAGGGAAAGACAAATTACAAGGTAAAAGAGAAATAATTAATTACGTTCGTTTAATGAAGTGTAAACGCTATAATTCATTCACGCGAATATCATTTTCTGGCTCATTTACGTCGTCTCGACGTAATACTACAGGTTCACAATCAAGAAAGAAATTTCGGGGCCAACTTACGCAAGGCCTACGCACTCCCGGGAAGAATGTGGCAAACGTTTTATGTCGTTGCTTTTTCTTTTGAGTGCGACGTCGTTTGTGCCGCATTAATGGGTCGTTCCAAAGCGGGCTACGAATCGTTGTCGAAGAAATCGGACTGTCCCAAAACTCGGATCACGCACTTTCTAATCAACTCGTGACGAAAGCGCCGTCCTTTCCACGTCGGCCCGTCTGCAATGAGACAACCGCGTGTTCTAGATTAGCGACAGTTTCGAATCCGAATCACGATGAGAAACTCCATCTCGCCCTTTACGAGAATTTGGAAACATGGCACGGTATAATGCGGGAGCTCTCCACTTGTGCAAATGCCCTTCCATATTCGAGTGACATGTCGCTGACACGCGAGCCCCCCCCGCGAAATTTCGTCCCGTTGCGAAAATTATCCTCGATCGTCTCAATGTCGTAAAACGACCTTTGGACATGCCCACGTGATTGGGTTTAATCGTGCTGCATATTTCGAACTGTATTACCTGCCGTAACCTGTTACGTAATTCTATATTCTCCGTGCCGGAAAAGCAATTTCGTGCTCGCCAAATTTCGCTTTTTGTTGTTTCGCCTTTTCGTACTACAATTTGCGAAGACGAGTCGGTGTCAAAAATAGATTTAAGGTCGTGTGTCCCAGTCCCCGTGAATAAGCGATTTTCCATAGCCAAATTAAGTTTTCTTTTCTTCTTTTTTTTCTTCTGAATGTGAGTTTAAGTGAATCTTTGGCTGTCACAATGTCTGGATAGATTTCGCGAGTATGTCGAAAGAAAATGTCGCAGTCGTAACTTTGTTATTAAATGAAATGCAGCGAAGGTGTGAGAACTAGGTAATAAGTTTCTTACGGGGTCCAAGGTATAAGCTCAATGAATTCGCCCGTACTTTCCTCGTAAGCTCGCGATTAAAACGAAAAAAAAATATCGCTTCGCCTCCGGTAAAAATTTGTATTGACAAACTCAAAAGGTCAGTTAACCGATTTATATCGTAGACACAGTTAGGAACATTCGCGATGGGGACAAAACCATTTCATAACTGTGCAATTTTTTTTTCGCGCATTTATAGCTGGTGGAATTGTGTATTTGAGTGACAGGAATATCTAGTTTGAACTTCCGTCCTAGAAGGACATTGAGCGACTCTCGTCCGAGGCTTGACCTAAGTGAATGCCCGACGCGCTGTATCGCTTTCCCTTCGTTCCGGGGTATGGAACTCGCTCTAGGTTGGACGAATGCTGTTTGCGTGAAATGCTGCAGGTTTGAATAATCTCCCCACTTTGTTTCCGCATCACGCTCTTCTGGCGCACGAGGTGTTCACGACGCGTTTGCGCTTCTTCCAGGGCCAACAGGATTGAACCACGCGTCCTCGGTTTGTATACCGCTCGGAAACCAACATCTGATCCGTGCGCTCGTCCCGCGAACCGCTCCGACGGAGGATCACGCGTCCTCGAGGTTCTGTCTTGGGAAGCCTACAATGTTGCCGACCGGTTGCCGCCTAGACGAGGCTGCGTATGTAAATTTCGGAAAGTCTCGGAGCATCCGCGCGTAACGCCCGCAGCGCCAAAACAAAGCGAAGGAAGAACTGGTTTATGCGGGGTGCGTGTGGTAACCGAACGTTCCGTTGTCTGGCTCTCCCGAGGAGAGAGAGGCGTTGGAAAGGCGTGTCATCATTGGTCCACAAAAACATTACTAGATTACCTCAGTTGTGGAACTCCCGTAGCAACGTTACTAGATTACCTCAGTTGTGGAACTCCCGTAGCAACGTTAGTAGATTACCTCAGCTGTGGAACTCCCGTAGCAACGTCAGTAGATTACCTCAGTTGTGGAACCCCCACGGAAGGGGGTACTCCCTCACTCACTTCAGTTCACCTCCCGTCGTTCGAAGCGCCATCTAGATTTTCATTTCTTAACTGTGCGTTCCACAGAGTACGGTGGAACGCCACGCTGCGCTTCGAAACGTGCGTATTTCATAAAATACCCTGCAGTTACCATAGCAGCCGTCCCACGCGTTGAAAGACGGCAGGCGAGTCGTGGTGAAAGAAGGGGAAGGCGGGGTTCTGCTCGTGCCAAGCAGCGTCTATGAGTGCGCCCCACCCCCGTCCCCTTAGTCCCGGCACTGAACGGACGGCGGAACATTTTGCCGGCCTATCTCACCAGCCTAAAGCCGCCCGATGTGTTAGCGTTTGTCTTGCAAGTAGCGTTAAATGTGCCAGTGCACGAACCCCGTGTCTGAGTGGTCCTTAGAAGCAAATGGCGGCGCGGCACTAGCACTGGAGTAACCAGCCCTTGGAAGCGAAAAGCGGCGGAGTACAACGCTCGTGGAACGTGTCTTGAGCGTTTCCACAACAATGCTTGGCGGCAGAGCCGTGTATAGAGAAAGTTTGGTCAATGGGAGGCGCGGGCAGAGCCAGGGCGTGCACCAGACGCAGAAAGAGGACTTGACATGCTCTCTTGGCCAACCGGAAGCAGGAAAGAATTCCCTAGCGGGGGTAGCGAGAAACAGTTTTACCCGTAGGTATCTGGTTTTAATAAGTGAGTAAGAGTTATATCTCTCGAAACATCATGTGCACCCTATTTTCAACCCTGCATGGTTGACTAATATATATATAAATATATATAGGGTGCACGTGATGTTTCGATTATGATCATGCAGAAAGATGTAACAAACGAATGCGCCGCTCAACTCTGTTTTGCTCGGACAGAGTGTGACCGCTCGAACGGAAGATGCCGGGCCCTTGGCGCCTGGCGTACGGATTATGTCGATCGTTCCGCTAGTCGCGCTCGTCCACCATGATTTTGGATGACCGTTGTTGGAAGATCACGTGTACCATATTTTCAGTCAGCGAGAGTTACTCCGACGCACTTATTAAGTTTGTTTCTCGAGACCACCGCCAGGGTATTATTTCCAGCTTCTGGCATGGTCACGTTCGAATTTGTGAAGATGACCTGGAACACGCCCAACACGCTTTCGGCCAGTAGCGTATCCTCATTTGAGTCCTATACGTCCCAATGAATGGCAAAACTCTCTTCATATACGGCTCTGGTTGGCGGTACTTGTAAGCGTGAATTTTATTTAGGGACTTTACACCCGCCGGTCTCGCTGCGCCGCCGCTGCCACGAGGCATCGAGGTGTGCACGTGCGACAACCCCGCTGCGGGTCTGCGCGAGCGGAGCATGACTCGTGCACTTGCGATTGTATCCTGCAGATTAAAGTTATGGCGGCGTCGTATGACCGCCAGAAAAAATTGAGGAGTGCGTATGTTTATACAGCCTGGAACTTGGTCTGCCTCAACGGGCGACGAGTCTCCCAGCTGCAGATGAGAAATTTAAACAGCGCAATACAACCGTTAGCCTGGGGTCTTTAACGTGCAGCACGCAGTCGTGATACACGACCGCACGCCGGTTCGATGCTCATCCAGATCGAAACGGGCAGGAGTGGGAATCGAACCCAGGATCCCTTGGTTTCTGCTGCGCGTCATTTCGCTTCACGTGCTCCGAGCTGGTGTGCGCTAGCCTAGTTCCACTAAATAAGCTACGCTTCAGAAAAACGACATTGTGGCTTAAAATCATGGTTGACGGTTATCTGAAGCTTTATCTGAAATAACAGGAAACGCTTTTCCGCCCTCCACAAATGTTTAAACAGTTTCGCAACAAAGCAAAGCGATATTACACGAGCTTCCTAACACCGAGTCTAATGCCGAGGAAGTCGCACTTTTGAATCATGACGATCGGCAGTTGCGTCTGCTCTGCACAAGCACCAAAATGGCGGCGCCCACAACAGTGTCGGGGAACGGAGTGCCGATACTCTAAGCGCAGCTCATTCAGTGGCTCTACGCTAGCCCACTCGGCCACCGATCCCCTCAAACGAGCGCCAAAATCTCGCTGAGATTGGTCTATCGAAATTGCCTCCTCTCAAATCAATCTAGAAAGAGCAGCGCGCGTATTACGAAAACACCGAGTGCGCGGTAAAACAATATAGTATACGTGCAAAAAACAATTGAGCAACGGTGACAAGGCGCGGTGGTGGGGCGCGACCAGCGGAAGGCGTCTTTCCTGATTGACGGGCAAACCACGCAACGCGTTTCATGGGCCAGAACCGCGCGTACTCCCCGATAGGTGCGCGGGGCTGGTGACCTCGCGGCGCCTTCGGTCATGCATAATGCAACGCGTGTGCCGCACGCACACACGTACGCTCGCGGAACACACCAACCAGACTTTGGAAAGGACGAAAAAGAATCGGGAGGTAACGCGCGGCGAAAAGAAACCGACCTAAATCTAAGATCTTCACTGGGACCTGGAAACGACGTTTCCGCCTCGGCGACCGCCCCGAGACAGCTATATTTCGTCGACTTTGTGGCTGCTTTGTGGGCGAGGTGTGACGTGTCGGGTCTTACTCGTGATTTTCGTTTGTTTTTGATGTCGGAACGTCGCTCGCTGTCTTTCTGTTGCAGCTTTGAAGTTGCACCTCCAACGCGAGAACGCAAGTAGTTTTGTTGGGGGAGAAAGGTGCAAGGTTACGGTTGATTGGGCCGCGGTGTAAGTTGAAGTGTCAGATAGCGTTACCCGCTCGGAGATAGTCTGTGGCTGAGAATGGGGCAGATGGTGCAGTATACGCTCGTTGCCTTCGCCCAGGCTTTGGCTGGGCCTGCGGCCGTCAACAAGGCGCGAAGCTCGCTCTCCAGGAGACCATTTGCTAAGTCCTCCAAGCGCCCCGGCCCGCACTCGAGGAATCATGGGAACGGTGTTCCTTCAGCTCCCCAGTGATCGCTAATTTCGACCCATTCCGTGGTTACACAGTTTTGAGTGTAATTCGGAATCACCCTGAACAAGCGTCGTATAGAGCCCAAGGACCTGTCATATCACTTTGAAAATTTCTCGTCAATGTTGCAGCGTACTTTGATACTGTGCATGCGATCCACCTTTCAACCTGGTTGAGCAGTCATTTTGCCTGTCTGGTGTGAGGCAGACGCCGCCACAATGACCGCGTCATTAATGGGCGTCACGATCCTACGTGCACTTTTTCATCAGGAACAGGTATTTGTTCAACGCCGCGTCGATATTCGACGGTCGTACGAGCACCGAAGTGTTCGTCGAGACTCTCGAGAAGAGTTTATTCGTAAAGGTCCGAATGCCGCTGTAAATAAATGAGTTTGTAACTAACTTTACAAAATGGAATCAACTACCCTTACTCAATTTCATTTCAAGTCCGCAAGTATTGCATTACTATAGGTTGTAACAGAAAACGTTAATTTAAAAGGTACTCGTAAATAAATAGCGTACAATTTTCTTCGAGAGTGAGGCTTCTCATGCGCACGATTTCTCAGAAGCCCGACTCATTTGAATAAGTCACGTTCTCTCTCCTTTTGGGGCACCGGTCTCTGGCTCTGCTGGTTTGAGATCATGATAACATGATTCACGGCTGTACATACAGTAAACAGTAAGAGCTTGTACAATCGGGTTCCAATGAAATGCGAACAGTGAAGGTACTTCGCCGAGCGCGGCGTGGAAGCTTGGGTTGTGCTTGGCGAGGTTCCAACACATCGGAGATATACCTATAGTATCGCACCCTCGCAGGGCCCTGCCTGAGAGTTATTATAATGTACGCTAGAGGTTCACGTGGCGCTAGTGGGCTGCTGCAAATTGAAGCAGACAGCAACCAGTCCGAAATTGACTTCCGGTAATGCATTTCTATGGGAAAGGGGAGTGCATTTTCTGGCTGCGGTTGATTATATGAGCAAATATCACGAATATTTGTACGTACGCGCACATTGAAACATTTCTCAGTCACACACACGAAATAATTGGTCAGTTACGGCGTTTTTATTTGAAATTCGTGGGATGAAAAACGGTGCTAAAACCGCTTCGTACCTGTATGTATGTGCACTGTCGGACACTGTTAGCGCGAACACGACATCGACGCTTTCCACCATGGGGGATATACGTGCCAAACGAACGAAGGACATGTGGAAAACCAAGAGAGACGGCAAGAACTACGCAGTAACACTGGATAAGTAACTCCTTGCGCAAGCGAACGATCAAAATAAATTGAAAGCCACGTAATATTGTCCGATTTATTCTTTCTGCTCATGAATATGTGCAAAGATGCACGTTCTGGGTTCAAATCATCAACCGCACGCTCCAAATCTTTGCAGATAGGGAGAAACCAGGGAACAGGTGCCCAATAAAAACTGCCCGACATAGGAAATAATAAAAAGGCACACCTTTCGCAGTCCACGTACTTTATTTCTTACATTCGAATGTTTTTTAACCGATCGTAAAGATGCACACGACGGAGTCATTTTCATCCAATGACAGGACGGGCCTATTAGCAATATATAAGCACCACCGAAATGCTAGCGAACCTGAACACACACTACATTCCTTTCGATCGTTAGTCTGCTTAGAATCGTCGCTCGTTTGTACATACCTACCGTGGAACATAGGTTTGGGCCTGAAATATAGCGAAGCTTAACATCGTTCAGTAGTAAAGAAAAATGCTGTAATTAAAGCAATTACACTTTCACAATAATAATGAATGTACATACTATCCGGTACAACCGATATAATAAAAGTTATTCATGTTATTTCCCGGCGAAGAGACAAAATGTGCGCGCGTTTTCCCATAGGAATACACAGGAGGCTGGAAATGTAGACTGGTCGCTGTCTGCTTCAATTTGCCTCCCGGAAGTCGCATACACACTAGCGCCAGTTGAACCTTTAGCGTACATTATAATAACTATATGGGCCCTGCTCTCCGCCCCGCAGTTTTATCACTTTCCAGAGGCCTTCAGGTGATGCAGCATTTGTGTGCGACCACGCGCTTCAGTGTTCGCATTTCATTAAAAACCGATAGAAGGCACTGCTTCCTAAAAGAAAGACACTCAACTGTAAGGACAGAACGAGCGGGTTGGTAGGCTACCTTTCTCGTTTTCTTCCTCAAGTTTATCAATCAACTGCGCCCGTCTCTTTTGCTTTCCCGGTACGACAACCAACGCAACGCCCACGAGTACTTAGGGTTGTCCGAATAATTCGATTCGATGTTCAGATTCCGAGTAGTCGAGTTTTCGAATAATTCGATGCATCGAATACCGGTACTGCTGGCGAAAATTCGCGTTTATTATTTGGGTTGTTGGCGAAATAGTCTACATGTTGCCCTAAGTGAAGCCCGCATTCAGAAGCCCCAACTAAGGACCCAGGAAAAGTATCTTGTTTCCTGCGTTCAAGCTGCTCCCAGCTCGACGAGAACCCAAGCCACGCCTGTCGCCATCTTGAATTCAGGGATCTTGCATCACTTGCAGCCGGCTCTGTACTCTGTAGGTATATTCTCGGATGTTATTAACAGGGAAGAATATATCCTAGTTATTTTATCGTAATAATAGTTACAACTCATTATTATAGAAGTACGAATAGAAGCGATAATGGAACCGGGCTCGTCCTCTAACCCGTCGCTCTCCTCGGCCTAAAACCAGGTGGCGCAAGACGTCAGCCGATTGAATCGGTTCAGCCGTTCGTTCAGCAACAAGCATGCTGCCTTTCAACACGTGAACGCGTGGACAAATTCGAGTGTTTTACGCTTTCCGTCGAAGTACGGTCATCAACACAGTTTTTAGTTGCGCTAGCCTCTCTTTGTTCCGCGTGCCCCAAAAAACATAAAAGCGGTTTTTTTTTTTTTCATTTATACGGCGGTTTGGCTTAGTCTCGTGGACATTGCGAATACAATTTCTGGTATTCGTCTTTGATTCGACGTTTGACCTTTCGATTCGACTCGAATTAGATTCGAGTTGAAATTGCAATATTCGCACACCTCCGCAATTATTGGATCGTTCGGCTACCAGCCGTAACCTCACATGCAGCCGTGTTTTCGTGCACTCGGGCGATCGTCTCGTTTCCGGGATAGAGTCCGTGTTCTCACCGAGTCTTTACCGACAAGACGGACCTGAGAGTAAAGAAACAGCTCACCTTATGGCAAAAAAAAAGAAAGAAAGAAGGCATAATATTGTTCCTAAACAAGCGGGCATTTGACAAGACCACTTTCACCAAAACGTCGTCTGTCGCCGCCTCTCTCGACCAATTTCTCTTTCAATCCAAGCGTATTATCTTCTCTGGAGTCTCGGAGAATGGGCAAAGAAATCCCACGGTACGGGCTGTCGGTCCGCGGCCGGACAAACAGGTTTCATTTTGATGTCTCCTTTCCCAGCTTCTTTTTTTTTCTCTCAGGGCGTATCTGTACGCTACGACGTCCCTACAACTTCCCCACGTAACTTTGATCCCAAAATCTAAACACAAAAACTACACAAAAAAAAAAGAAACCAGAAAAAAAGAAGACACCTGGAGCAACCCGTACGCGTCGTATCTCACGGTACAATGTGGCCAACCGCGAGCGATAAGAGAGTCAAAGAAAGCGAAACTGCCCGACACAATAGAATTTTCTAATAGAGGGCGCAAAGTGCGGAAGTGGGCGCGTGCCATTGTTCCTGCCGAGTTCTCATCAAAGTCCACAATGCGGCCAGTACGGTCGTGTTTCAGCGAGCGTCAGGGTGGCCTACGTCTGCCGAGTGGCGCACCGATTGTCGGATGCCCTCTCGATTCGGTCTGGCAACGCTGGTGGCGATCAGAATAAATTGGAATTGACTCTTCGGAGGTGCAATGGGGGACAGCGGGGCACGGGCCGGCGACGGGGCGCAGCGAAGCGGCGTGAACGGGTGGGCCAGGTGGGTTTATATTTGCCCCCATTGTGCCTCCGAAAAATGTGACCCGAATGAATTGTCTCGAGCACGGCACCCCGCTGCCTGGAACGCCGTCTCCGACTACTGTGTTTACCGCCCTCGAAAACGTAATGACGCCTGATGACGTCATCGAGTGCCATGCTGTCGCCGGCCGTGTTCCTGCAGCAGGTCTGTTTTCAGTTTGACACGGAAGCATCGGCAGTTTGGGACGCTGCGACGACACTCGCGTTCGCTCCTGCTTTTTGCCGCAACTTCTACGTCTAGCCACCAGGATCGCGATATCCGACAGCATTGATCATTTGCAGTGTTCAATGCTGAACATTTTATTATACAGGATAGACTTGCCTAGCGTGGCTGGAGAGGTTTGTTCTTGATAAGATGCCGGTCAATTCACTTTCCGAATATGCATCACCCTCGCTAATTGATTACTTTTTTCTTAAATAGAACAAAGTAGTATTTCATGCTCCACTCGATATATGCAGCTATACTTAATTGATCAGTTTCTTATGGCCTGCGTGCGTAGTCGTCATAGTTCCGCTACGCGCCTCTGTGTACTCTGTTTTTGTCCAGCCCACAGACAGATAAAATTGATCTTCATCAGATATTCAATAACACACTTCTATATGGTTGATAAGTTATATGTGTGTCAGGAACACATAGTCATTTAAATCAGCTTCAAAATCACGGCCGGCTTGCTAGAAACAAACAATTGTTGTGTGTATATGTTTATACAGCCGGAAGTTAGTGTGCCTCAGTGGGCGTCTGATGTCTCAGCTGTAGATGAGCAATTTAGCCAGTGCGGTACAACCGCTAGCCTGGGGTCTTTAACGTGCACCACGCAGTAGTGATACACGACCGCACGCCGGTACGATGCTCATCCAGATCGAAACGGGCAGGGGTGGGGATTGAACTCAGGATCCTTGGGTTCTGCAGCGCGAGCTTTCGCTCCATGTGTTTCGAGCTGGTGTGCACTATGCTTCGTTTCAGCTTGGGTCCAGACGCAGGCGATGCTACAAGCGCGAGCTCCGGGCTTTCAGCGTCCCTGCCAATGCACGCGCTCGTGCAATGCAAGCACTGTTCAGGGCCACACGCTCGCGCTCGTAGCATCGGCTGTGTCTGGACCCAAGCTGAAACGAAGTATAGCCCGCTCGGCCACTGATCCCCCTTGCTAGAAACAGCATCTTAACTGGGACTGCAGGTGAAAGAAAAATTGCCAAGCCTGGGGCGCGCGTGCCCTTGAGACTCGAGACGCAATGATTTCGTTCACGCTGTCTGAGCTGAGACGCTGCTTCTAGAAAGCCGGTCCAGAAAATTGTTTAAGGCTCTCCCAAATCCCATGCGCTCACAACGCACTTATGGTGTGTACCTTTAAGGTGATCGGCCCTTCATTTATGTTGTCAAATCTTTCAGTCAGTGTTTAAATATATTTTTATTGTCATAAATAAATTTGACTGTATGAAGTTCATACAATCGCTCGAGACCGACACGGGAGGACGAGACTCGAAAATACGCCAGCTCTTGTGTCTGGCGGAAACCCGTTTTACAGCAAAGCTGTTAAGCGCTATACTTCGTTTCAGCTTGGGTCCAGGCCGCAGCCGATGCTACAAGCACGAGCTCCGGGCTTCCAGCGTCCCTGCCAAGCACGCGCGCTCGTGCAGTGCAAGCACTGTTCAGGGCCACACGCTCTGAGCTTGCAGCATCGGCTGCGTCTGGACCCAAGCCTGAATGGCTGAAGATATAGTTCCCGGAGATCGTTTCCCCCGCGAAGAAATGAGGCGCAGACTACTGGACACCTACCGCCATCTATGAGCGACGGCGGCAAGTCACGTATCTGCAGCGGCGTATCAACTTGTTTTTTTGAGTGGGGGCAACCACCCCCACACACACGCACACACGTTTCCGGGTGGCATATTTTTATTGGTGATGGGCCGAACTTTTGCCGAATCCTGAGGGTTCGGTGGAGCTCAAACTTTTGCCGAAATTTTCTAAAGATTCGGCAAAAATACACTGTTCATCATCATCATTTATTTTTTCTTGAGGGCCCGTCCTATATAACAAGGTGGCAATAGAACAAAAACAAATAGAACAGCAAACACAATTATAACACTAAGCTAGCTAGGTAGGTTAGATAAAGAGAGGGTAATGGCTTCAACAAATTTAGTAGTATCACTAATAGAAATTCATGTTATGAGGTAGTAAATTCCAATCCCCGATGGCCAATGGTAGTGTGGAAGTCTGGTGAGAAACAGTTGATGATAGAATTGGACGTAGTTTACATAGGTGATCTAGAAGCGGGAAACTACGATGGGGAGGTGATAGTACTGATTCTTTGAGGTAGATATTATGATAAAAAATTCGATGGAGCAGAGAAAGGCGTGATACTCGGCGGGAAAGGAAAAATGAATGAGGGTTAGCTGATTGGCGTAATCCTGATATGCTGGTACATGGTGAGTAGTTATATATAAAACGAAGGGCTCTGTTTTGGACAGATTCTAGATTATTTGCAAGGTAGGACTGCCATGGGGGGACCACTATAGATGATGGCGTATTCTAACCTCGATCTTATAAAAGTAGTATACGCTAGTCGTTTTACGGAGGGTGTTGCAAGTTTGGGGTTACGGCGCAAATATCCGAGAGAACGGTTAGTATCAGAAATAACAGGAGTTATTTGAGTAGCCCATGATAGGTTAGAGGTGAGATGACCACCCATATATTTATATGATGAGCATGCTATTACTTGAGTGTTAGTGAGGTAATACAAAAATGATGTGGCACGCGAACTGCGGGAAAATACTAGGGATCTACATTTATTGAAGTTTAACGTCATCTGCCATTTTTCACACCAATGAATTACAGACTCAAGGTCTTCCTGGAGAGCATGATGATCATGGTATAAAAGAATGGGTCGGCAAATTACACAATCGTCGGCGAACAGGCGCCCAGAAGAACCTATATTGAGGTGGAGATCATTACTATAGATTAGGAACAGAAGCGGGCCAAATACGGTTCCCTGGGGGACACGTTACGTTACGGTAGAGGTGGGAGATTTTACGTTGTTAGCGGAGGAATATTGCTTACGGCTAATTAGGAATTCAGAAATCCACTTAACAACAGAGGGATGAATATTGATATCGTTAAGCTTTGTTAAAAGACGTTGGTGTGGTACTTTGTCGAATGCTTTGGAGAAGTCAATGAAAATGGCGTCGGTCTTAATTATTCGAATCGAAGCTTGAATAAATATCAGTAAGGAAGGCGGTTAGCTGGGTTTCACAAGAGTAAGATTTACGAAATCCGTGCTGATGTTCAAAAAGAAGGTTATGAGAGCTAAGAAAGTGTATTATATTTGAGTAAAGTATATGCTTCATGAGCTTAGATGGAACACTGGTGAGAGAGATGGGACGGTAATTACTTATTAGTTGGCAATCACCAGTTTTGTGATCAGGTATTACGTTAGCTATTTTCCAGACTTAACGTTGTTACTTAGTTTTTCTCACGAAAAATGGTTTATGTTTTTGTTTTTGTTTTTTTCTTAAAGGGAAGATGGGGAGCTTCTTGAAAAAAAAAAGAGTTAGAAGTGAATTCTAGGGTATTTTTACCCCGTGAACCCGAATACCCAAACCTTTTGCTGCGCAAGTATTGTTAAACGCGAGAAAACGCGAAAGAAAGTCGCTGTACGTGACGTCATCGACGGATCTTTTGGCTGCCCAAGGCTAGGGAGGCGGGGCTTCAGCCCTATTTTGAAATTGCTCTTATGGCTCTCCGGCGCGCCGCATTGAAATATAATTGTGATATCTGTTATTCTCAAGGCCAAATGAACGCAATTCAAGCGTTTTTTCTCAAATACAGAAGTGCCCCGTCTTCCCTTTAACTTAAATACAACATGCAGTGCCTATTGACACAGTTATTACTAAATAAGCTAATATTTCGCAAGATAATTGCATCGGTGTCGCTTTTGTTGTGTTTACTTGCAACTTTAGTGTCTGCTTCCAGAAAGTGGCGTGACAACGAGGTTAGTAGTA
>JAZHYW010022165.1:0-40589 GCA_037355805.1 Ixodes ricinus | reverse complement strand
GAACACATCATCAGACAGAAAACAGAGTTCCGCTATCTGTTTGCCTAAACATGACCCCCCCTGCCTCAACCCCCCCCCCCCCCGGGGGGTTCGTTTTAAAACGCGTCTGTTTCGCTCCATCCACGCATTTTTTTCGTCCTGAAAATGTTTTTATTCGAAAAATTGCCGGATATTTAAATGGTGAATTTCGAAACAATTGTTTTAAACATGAAAATATTGTTTTCTGAGGCACGAGTGGCCAAATGCTGAGAAATGTAACGAATATAGTGGCGAATACTTGACCAAATGTATTTGTAAATATACCAAATTGTTTTCAATAAAAGTATTTGAAATCTAATAGTTTATACAGTATTTGAGATAAATAGTCCGTCTTACCAAGATGACAATGCGCTGCACAAGCGCATCTTCACATACAACAGACGCGCGCAAAGCGTCATTGTGGCGGAAGTGTATTACCAACTTATAGCTTCCTGTATATTGATGATGCCATTTGTCGCCGGTTCACGACAAGCGCGCTCTGCCAATTACAGCGAGGCAACCCTGTCGTTACACACAACGGATAGAGCGTCGCTGATTGTTGCGATCGATGCAGCAACTATTTGCTACGGTGTGATAATAAGATGATGGAGATTGCTACGCCCGCAAAGCCCGTTTTCGGTGACATACAAACTTGCGGAGAAAACGAGATGGGATCGACAGCCAAACTCCGCCAGTTTAATTATCCTTACAATCTGCCTGTTCATTGTAAGCAACATTCTGCAGAATTCGCACACACGATATTGTTGCGACACTGGGAGCCCACCACGGGGTAGTTCACGGGAAGGGTGAGCAGAGAGTAAAGATATTTCGGCATGGCAGCAGCGCGCTGCGCATTTTCAGCTATGCTGTACCGCGCAGGCGGTATCGCTATGGCACATGTCGGTCATCACATTTACCTGGCCCTATTACTGACAAGTTGCTATAGCAAATCATACGCCCGCCGCCAGAGTCGATCGATCACGCAGGTAGCGTGAACCACGGGCACGTAAATTAAAGCGCCGAGGAGTACATTTTCTTTGCGTTCTTCTGATTTCCAGAAATCGTTGTGCGCTGTTACGTTATTCGACACATTCTGAGGTTATCTTTGTTTTAAGACGACGTGCATGTAGAGTAGGAACCTCATCTCAATATTTCTTAGAAATCGCAAGAAAACACATTTTAAAACGCATTTCAACGATACCAGAGCACCTGGTCGTTGGTTGCGAGGTTCTAATGTTAGACTACAAGCGTCAGTAAGAGCAGTGTTGTATAACGGCGTTCCAAGGAATGGCAAGTTTGAACGTTCCTTTTAGAGGAATCCAGGAGGCCGCCGTTCCACTCTGCCCGGCGGGAACTGGAACGGGAACTCGTCATATTTTTATTGAACGGAAAAATACGGCGTTCCTTTCGTTCAGTGGGGTAATTTTCACTGAGAGGGAAAGTTTGTGAAGTAATAACAATATATTTATGAAGAAAAAATGCGATGTTTTGCTATTCTAGGCATATATGCCCTGGCAGCCGGATACAACAAATGACGAGCGAAGTGCGTTAGGCGGCATCTTGCGTGCCTGAAATATAGTGGCGTTAGACTTTACCGCTTCTTCTGCCGTTCAGGGGGGACCGTGTGTTAGTCAGAAATATTTTCACCGCTTACTGTCGGCGGGGCGTACTGCGCGTTAATCAGTTCACGTCGCTAATTTGCGGCGGCATTACAGAACATGCGGCTGATTGGTGGAAATACAGTAGGCTCTGGTATAAATAAATTCCAGCACCGCGTGGTGGAGCAAGCGCTGCAGCGTAATAAATCTGCGTTGTCGAAAAGGCGTGTTTGATATGCCTGTTGCAGCCACCGTGCTCATGTCGCTATGGAGTCTCTGGCGGTACAGCAATACGAGCGCTGCGGCTGATTATGGAACAATAGCATGGCTTGGCGGCATCGGCTTAACATCGGCGTGGTGGAGCGCTATTAAAGCCGCGTAAGTTGCCGCTGTAGGCGGCATCCGCGGCATGGCAATGAAATACGGGCGCAAGCATTTATTTTCATGGCATGAGGGGAAGCAGGAGTGCATGTTGCGGATTCTGCATTCGACTCCATGGTTTTACCCATGAGGACGCATCCATCTCGTTGCATTTTCGGGATTGCATCGGAATTCTGGTCATGATAATGTCATTAATGAGTGCCGACGTCTCATATTTTCGCCAACGATACTAAACCCAAGCATAGGGGCAGTGGCAACATAACACCAATGTTTCATTTGTTGCCAAGGCGACGATTGATTTCATGTTCCATGGGTTTATATTCTCTATGTTCGGCAACTGTTAGAGTTTTGCATTCCGCCTATCGGTTAATGGTTTGTTATTTTGCATTTCATGTTATGTATTACAAATATCGAAAAACTTATTGGGTTGTCTAACAGTGACTTTGTTAGATTAAACGTGGAAGGTTGTGGGGGCGCTGTGCAACGTAGGTACTGCTTAATAAGAATAAATTGCTCTTGTTTTCCTGCGAATAAATATTTACTGTTCACGTTATCACAAAACATGGTGGTAAAACGCCCGGACTTTTGCTATATACCAATCAAATCAGTAACCTTGCTTAAGCTTATTTCTTTTACTTGTCTCTTCCATCAAACATTGAAATTTGTATGTTGCCTTTTTGATGAGGGATAGCTAAGAAAAAAAAACTTTGTTTGATATAATTAAATATGGTAATTAGCGAAAATACAAATGTAACGTATATGGAACGATACGTTGCATTTTTTAAACAGTAACGGGAACGAGTTTCCTTTCCATCAGATGGAACTTGTAACGGGAACGCGTTCCAAAAATCTGAAGGAACGAGGAACGACCTTTTCGTTCCTCTCTTCTTGAGGAACGTATCACCTGAGTAAGAGCAGCGCCGACAACGGGAAGTACGCTCACTGGTATAGATTGCTTAGGCCTGAGCGTAATGCCGGCGTTTTGGTGAAAAAACCAAAACAATAGTTGGCCAACAGTGGTTTCAGCTCTCACGCAAAGGGGACGCGGGGACGCGTACACGCCAGTAAATCTGGACGGCGCGCAAAGGCGCACGCAGGGCTCGTTGTCGCTCTGGTTGTTCCGCGGCTTGTTCAGCGTGTCTTGGTCGTGGAATCGTTTCCTCGCATTATTTTTCTGAGAGGTTTTTCGGCGACTTTACGACGGGATGCCAAGATATTTTCCGTCAGAGGTTTATGAGAACAGTGTTGCTTTTTGTGAGACGTCGGCACACACGTTTCCGAAGGACGAAAAGCTGTGTTACCCATGGAGTCGTCTCGCTCGCCAGTTTTTCCCAACGCGGGTTCCCTCGAGAACTGATAGCCTGTGCACCGAGCAGTTTTTTTGGAATGAGGAGTATGTCCCAGTGCACTCAAGAGTGTGCATTTGCCGACCAAGCCCTATTGGCTGAACCCAGGAGTTCTTCCGAGTGTGTTTTTCAAAAAGCGCAAAGTGGAGGACCTCGGCGAACACATCAAAAGTGACTCAAAGTGGTAAGTGAGGATTCTCTTCTATAAAACATTCCCGTGTTTGCGAATCATCGTTTTTATTCAGAGGTTTCGCGGGTATTAATTACTGTTACGCATGATATATTCGCGTGCGACTAATCATTGCCTGTAGTTTTGCTAATGTAAAATGAAACAAAGACTACTCATTTGATATAATATTATTTTCACCAGACGCCTCCTTGCAATGCGTGCTCACAGCGTGGAAGGAGAGGATGACACCTGGAGCAGTACTGAGCACAACGTGGTGGAGCGCTGGAGCAGTTGTCTGCTAAATCAGGTACGAATTCACAGAACTTGTCTGTCACTCGATCAACACCTGTATGGTGTTGAT
The DNA here is from genome assembly GCA_037355805.1 of Ixodes ricinus. Taxonomy (NCBI): domain Eukaryota; kingdom Metazoa; phylum Arthropoda; class Arachnida; order Ixodida; family Ixodidae; genus Ixodes; species Ixodes ricinus. The sequence continues at coordinate 36,716 of JAZHYW010022165.1, read as the reverse complement.
GCCACACCAGTACTAGTTAGCCCACGATATTTAGAACAGAAGTCAAGGCATATTTTCTCAGTACCCTCTTGTTCTCTGCTCTTTCTCTATCCCTTGCAGTTACCCTGGGTGCTTCGGCTGGTGGACAGCTGGATCACGTAGCGTCCCCGAACGCTCTGGGCCCTGACAGACTGCTCCCGCACCCTGGGTATTTAATATATTGCTATCCTAACCGCGCACCAGATGTGGCGACCATTGCGCTCTGCACCCGCGACAGAAACAGCACACGACAAAACAGCACGCGTCAAAATAGCACGCGACAAAACAACACATCGTCAAAACGGCACAGCGACAGAAGAGCACGGCGTCAAAATATATCGGCGTCAAAACAGTAATAGCAAAAAGGGCACAGCGACAGAAGAGCACGGCGTCAAAACAGCACGGCGTCAAAACAGCACAGCGTAAAAGGGCACAGCGACAGGCAGAAAGGCGTCCAAACAGCACGGCGTCAAAACAGCACAGCGTAAAAAGGGCACAGCGACAGAAGAGAAAGGCGTCCAAATAGCACGGCGTCAAAACAGCACAGCGGGGAATGGCACAGCGACAGGGAAGAGAAAGGCGTCCAAATATAAAACAGCACAGCGTAAAGCGGCACAGCGACAGAAAATCCAAATTAGGCGCACGGTCAAAAGAGACAGCGTGTGAGGGCACAGACATTATAAAAGAAACAAATATCGAGACGAGACAGCAAAAGGGCACAGCGACAAGAGAAAGCAGGCTGAACAGAAAGAAAGGACAAGAAGAGAAACAAATACCTATGTTAAAATATACTGTATACAGCGACAGCAGTGCTCCAAATAGATGACGGTGTTAAACAGCACAAGTGTACAGCCAGCATAAGGTTACGAGCCAGAAGAGAAAGGGTACCAACAGTCACAGTGTGCAAAAAGGGCACAGCGACATGTCAGTACGGTGTGCCAAACAGCAAAGGGTAGTTACGGGTGTCGTATACAATGTGTGGGCACAAAGCGATGTCTAGCAATGCGAGTATACGTGCCAAAAAGAAGCACAGGCTTGCATTGACAGGCTTGAAACAGAAAATTTACGCTGAGTATTTGCAGATATTCATAAAGCTTCGGAAATGCTGGTTTATTATTTGTTACTGATGAAAATGTAATATTTGCTTTGTTTAAATGGCCGTAGGACTGCGTACTGGTTTTTATTTGTTATTGTCTGTAGCCGACGCATCTGTTGCATCGTTATTGAAGTCAGGTTTCTGCTAATGTGAAGCATGAACTTCAACAACACTTCGGTCGGAGAGTTGCATCAAAATCCAAAATTTTGCAAGGATTACAGCTCAGTGCGTTTTTCCATTTTCATCTGAATTGCGCAGACATGAAACGGCAATAAAACACCAAATTTTATGTCTCTCCTCTAGAATTAGTAGTAGACGGAGCTGCGTTGTGGTGCGGCATTTACGGGACGCCCTAATTTCATCGTTCAGTTCACGATTAAACTGTGTTTTTTGAGCACAACGAAATCTCTATCAGGCGGAAAACTCCAGATTTCGCCTGAAAATTCCCGCCCACGGAGCTTTAGTTGAATTGATCTTTGAGACAGTATTAAAACTCGCAAAAGGAAAGTAGTCATAAAACAATTTTCACCGAATTTCTTCCCCAAAACGCCCTCAAAATTACCTTTTTCGTGGCCGAATTTGAAAAATGATTTCGGTGGATGGTAATGTTTTATGCATTTTAAGGCGGAAACCCCCGGTAACATAAGGCCATTTTCATCGGCGACCCGCACAACTTCGTCATCCGCCTCGTGCGCCTGGAGCGGGAGCGATGCTCTGTGCCGCCACTCCACTGGTTCTGCTTCTCGTTCCGAGCAGTTTGCTATTTTGATGCGCACCAAATAATATGGTCGTTAGTTGTTGCCATCAAAAAAAAAACAGGCGTGTGCGTCAATTTGTGGTCAGCCCATACAAAATGGCAACAGCACGCGTATATTGGCCCAAGCATTGGTTTCCACTGCCTTTGCCCACGCGAATAACTTCTACCTGGGGACATTTTATTCACGGTGACAACCTAGAGCCGAAGCCCTTGCGCCTTGAAAACGCTCGATTAAAGTCACCTTTCGGCCCAACAATCGACCACATTAATCGCATCTCCCACTTTTTCTTTATTTTCTTTTTTTTTTTTTTTTTGGGGGGGGGTCGGTTTACGGTTTGGTGGTAATTACAGTATACTACTACTGCACAGAAGACGATCTATAACTGAACGAGTAGACTTGTTTTTTCCTAATTAATTTTTTTCCTTTCTCGCTGGCAAAGAAAGACCAGATAGTGTTGCAGATTTGATGCACTACTGAAATTCTTCAGAGATCACCGTAGTTGCTTAGTGTTAGTGCTGCTCAATTTATTTATGGCACATACAGCAGTAGCATTGAGACACTCCTGTCGTTACAAACGTACTTTTTACGTTTCCTAACTAGTTGTTTGTTGATGCCATAAGATACCTTTTTCGTTCTGTTTTGTTTTCACAAAACGCTACGACGCTTTTAGCGCTTCAGCATTGGTGGATCAAGATAATTATCGCGCAGAGAGAGCATTCGCCCGAGTTACTACATGCGCTAGCTTGCCGCTGTGCTGTTTTATCGCGTGCTATTTTGACGCGTGCTGTTTTGTCGCCGTGCTGTTTTGACGCTGCGTGCTGTTTTGACGCGTGCTGCATTGACCGTGTTGCCTTTGTCGCGGGCTATCGCGTGCTGTTTTGTCAGGCCCCGGTGAGGCGAATTTTCATAAATTTCTCCTGCGATTTTTCAACCAGAAGAAAGCTTACTGCCGGAGTACCGAAGGCAACTTACCTGGCCTCGCTCTTCTGGTATGAGAGTGAGTCGGACACCGAGTGCTATAGTGAGGAGGGGAATATAATCTGATGAGGCCATGAATTGCGTGCTGCGGAAACAGACTCATTTTTTAAATCTTGTTATTATTCCAGTTGCAGTGTTTTCCGTTTTCTAACCTTCCACAGCGTTGCCAGCGAAGTATCATGTTGCTGCGAGGTCCGTCACGCACGAGTTCTCCAGTGCGTGGGCCACGAACTGAACTTTATTTACACTGTCGAAATGCGTCGCCATGTTGTTCATGGGACGACAACGCTTCGGTGGTACACTCATGACGATATTTTTCTCGGTTTTTCCGGCGGGACGAAGCCCTCTTGGCCTGCAGCAGCGTGCCGCAAGACAACGTGCTATGACACAGACGACAGGTTTACAAAAGAATATGCGCTGGTTGACGGGTGTGAAAATTGACTTGCCGCGACAGCGGCCCCTTCGGGAATCTTGGTTTGTGTTCTCTGCAATTGTATGATTTAGTGTCATCATATGATAGCCATGAAATGCCGCAGACGGTTTTAAATTTACGGAGCTCCATGTTTTCGCAAATTATTTGTATGTAAAAATTACTGCTCGTTAAGAACTCTATGAAGGTCGCCTTTACTGCTTTGTTGGAATGTTGAGTCAGATGATTTTTTCCGGCTATCACCGGCTTGTCATGAAAGTCATCTATAGATATTGATTGGTAATGAGTTTTCAAAATACATATTAAATCCTTATGTACCTGCTTCTAAGGCAATTTTCAGGTGGTTGACAATATTGAGGTCGAGAAGGGATCACAACTAGTTCGGATTATCTTGACGGTTGACAGTTGTTATTCGCGCTTTTGATTTGCCATTTTCCTTGAATTTCCGCACACAGTGACAAACTGTTCTCATTTACCAGTGGGGTGTTCATTTGTTAGATTTTCACGTCTCCCCACACTCACTGCAGCGGAAATTGCATTGGATTAATTAAGCTACCAAAATGTAGAGCAACTATATCAGCCGTCGAATTACAAAAAAACCTGACGGTATTGTCGGCATATTGCCCTACACTTATCCTTGCTGAAAATACTATCGGCACGTACCAAGTGTCAAAGATACTTGAGTGATTACGGTCGTGCAACAGTTACATCACCAACAGGTCTGTTAAGGTTGCAAGGTGCCGAACGAAGCCTAGTAGGTACTCTTCTTCCAACGTTCCAGACGTTGCTCATGAGCCTCTGCCTCGTTCCGATTGACGTGTATATGGAATCTATGGATGACGAGTTTGTTAGTTTCGGAAGAGTCAATGCCTTCCGATTTATAGGTGAGCGAGATAAGACTGCTGGCTCCGGGCACATAAGCATGAAGGTATTTATCATTACCTTCGTCAAGGCACTGTCGTTACTGGTTACCGTGCATACGCTACATCAGGCCGCTGTTTGTGACGGGTAAACAATGCAGACGGTCGCTATCGCTGCCTCTCTTCCTCTGAATTTCAGCATACCTTTAAATGCTGTTGAAAGATGACACGAAGTGCCAGGCCAGAGAATGCAAGCGATGGGTGGACAGTCTGAGTCGAGCAATGACATGAAATTTGTCGCACACTGCAAGGATGAACAGGGCTCCGCAGTCGCCTCTACGATTTCGTGCGCGGCTGACTCCTTCCGCGGGTGCGGCGGTAGTTCTGTAGCATACTTCGCGATTAGCCATTGCCGTGAATCTTATTTGCCGAAATCTTTGAAGAAATAGGTGGCCTGCAAGTTCGGCCATATCCACTCTACCTATTAAGAAATATGGGATGTTTTACTTCGAGTAGCTTACGAGTTTGCCCAAGTGGAGCGTTCTCGTCGTCAAGAAAGGGTCCAGCTACTACACCGTTTTGATTTCAGCACCAGCTCATTGAATTTTCGCCGAAGCATTTCATTGAGCATTTTCAGCTATCCAGCATTTCTGCATCTGTTTCATCTGCCGTTAGATCAGGCCTTGCGTCTCGACAACAAACTTGAACAAATATTTTGAGGCCCAGTTGCAGACATAACACTAGGTATAGCTGCTGAAATTTTCGGGGTTAAGGAAGTACAGTTAACAGTGGCAAGCAATATCTGCCGTTGCGTATTAATTACACATAATGGCACTTGGGGCTGCGTTGCCGTCTGTCAGGCTTGTCAGCCGCCATAATAGCAGGATTGTTTAGGCAATTTAAATTGTCACTGGCTGTGCACGAGTCGGAGCTGTTCATGGCCTACCAAGCGCGATAATATGTCCATTGCATATCAAATTAAAATAGATATTTGTGTTACGAGTCTTCCAAGAGGGCCAGCCTTGCCGTGCTGGGAATTTGTAATGTGAAAATACGCGACGCTGATATTTAGCCCATGGCGAAGAGGGATTATTGCGTAATGCGTTGCGCTCGGTGTCTCTTTCCAGCTATTTTCGCCACCACGCTGGTTTATGACGTGGCAAGTCATAATGCGGCACACGTTACCCACTCGCCGTAGAGCTGGTAGTTATTCATCCCATCTCCAACCCTGCCGTTATAAACGCTGAGCCATTACGGTAGCGATGCAGGACTAGGGGACAAGACTTCTGGCAGATGCCTCGGAGGACAAAGCGTTTTGCAAAGAGTTTTGTCGGTAGCCCCGAGGAGCAATAGTCCTTGTCAAATTCCTCAGACTCGTGACCTGGAATACGCATGTCGACCATCTCCAGCCGGAGGCTCTGCAGTAGAGCCGGAATGGCTCGATTTCCGTAGTTACATGCCGGCCTCTTGAGCACTTCTGTGTTTTCGTCAGCGTGTCTTGGCTTCTTCGAGTTTGCTGCTCCAATTAGTAGGTCGTCTAAGATGAGCCAAGAAGAAGCAGTTACGTGCCAAGTAATTGATCAAACTGCCTACCTTTATCAAAGGCCTTCGTCTGTTCTGAGGTTAAACAAAGAAACTGAAAAGTTTGTCACGCCTATGATTTCCATCTGTAGAGCACCGTTCTTCGGTCTCTATAGATAGCGCATATTTTGGCGATATGTTTCAAACTCTTCCAAGAATTCAGATAGACATTAATCTGGTGATACGGCGATAGATGGTCTAGGAAGGTCAGCGCGTCAGAGTGAATTTTATACTAAAAAATGTGCAAGAAATTCCACGGAGAACGCCGATGTTCTCTCCACTTTCTGAGGGCACATACACGGAGATACAAAAGAGGTGGATGCTAAAATAGCGTGAGGTCTAGTGGACACGCAGCTTCTGACAGTTTTTGTTTGTCCTTTCCGGCTAAAAATGTTCAATTCCGTTTTGCTTTGTTATTTTGTTTTTTTCAATTTCGGTTTTGGAGTTTGTCAAGGTGGCCAGTACCGATTGGTGAAACGACACTCCAGAGACTCAACGAGGCGACGGCTACGGTATATGTCAGATGGTACCGCGTGACCCATCCTTTGCTTCACAGGTATCGGTTGATCGTATATATCGGCCCATTATACTGGGATTAAACACTGCATTGCGCTGATGAGCGCGGTTCGATGCGCATATTTGCCATGCCGGCGCTGCGATAGGCTTCAGACTCATTGCTATGAACCTTGAACTTGAGCGCTGCCAAGGAACGTTATTACGTGAGATAGTATCGTCATCCATACGTATAAAATGTGACACGATCATGACAAATCCTATTAACACGGTGTGGAGGAATCGATATCAATGAGGCATTCATGTGGAATCATATCTCTATATTACCTGCGTAATGAAGAGAAGTGAAATCTTCTTATACTATTTGTTGTCAGGCGAGGGGAACAGTAAGGTTAAATTTACACTTTCGTTACATCATAAAGAATTAAAGTGTAAACAGCCTGTAAGAGGTGTATAGGAAGAGTGTTCGTTCCAAACACAATTTTCGTGTAATATAGGTGTGAAATAAACTATGTGTATCCATGTTCAATCTCTGCAATGATACGAACACACGAATCAGCGGTAAAGCAAGTTTTTTCGTCTCGTCGCATTGCGCTTGATCAACATTGGTGGCATACAGTCGGCCGAACAGGACAGCTTGTTTCTTGGCTGTGAGTTGCAACGCTAAGCCTTCTGCGATTTCTTTAACATAAATTTGTGAAAAGCATACTGAATGGATTCCCAATGCCCAAGCACGAGAATGGGAGTAGGTGGTTTTTGGCACATCAAGTGCCTTCAAGCGATGGGAACGTGGCGGCGGTTACCCTGGCTCTGTCTACAGATCTGCATCGTTTGTATCCAGGCGAAAAATCATTGAGTAACTGTTAGTGGAGTTGTGCCGCATGCGCAGCGTCTGATATATTGCACAGCACATCAAGGTTTAATGTGCTCAGATTTTTTTTTTTTCACTCGACAGAGTGCAGAAGACGATTTTTGCAAAGTCTTTACTGGGACTCCAGGTTGCGTGCGCGGTTGTTAGCGTGGCTGAGAGCTTCCTAACTCTTTACAATGGAATTCCGCAACACAGATACGGTTTTGCGTAGGGCTATCAATGTGAGTTTGTCTGAGCACTGCTCGGTGTTTCATAAGGTTATTGACGTGACGGATTCAGTTATAGCGGCAATTTGCGCAAATTACATAATCCTATCCACGTAGTCAACGCCAGAGTTGATGGGATCACCGTCAGCACATACTAGATGTTCATCATATTTTGCAATTGACAATCACAACAAGGGTTACTCCACTTTGAATGTTATTCGATTGGCAAACTTGATTTAAAGAAATGTTAAATGATGCATGAATTTTCTTTTTGTTAACTAAATGACAAAAAAAAGCATTATAGGAAAAAGTCAGTGCTTGGTGTCCCATGCAGACCAAAGGGAATAATAACCAAATTCACTATTTCTGCTTGTCGGCGCTAGTAGCGTGGCATTGCTGCTTTGGGATTATTGTTGTTAGGGGTCTTTGTTGCAGCCTGAAACATATTACGTGGATAGAGGGACAAACATAGAAATGATCACTTGACTTGCATTTCTAGCCACTGCGTCGCTGGATATTTATATATGCTACCAAATAGGAGGGTGTGAATGTGGAAATGCTAAATTTTCCAGTGAGAAAGCCGCTCAAGAAAAAGCTTAATATGGTTTATATTTAAAATTGCATGTCTATGTGTCAATTTCAAATTTTTCCATCTGCATATTTGCTTAGATAAATACGTCTTAATATGGGTTATTTAGTGAAATAAGTAAACGCCAACTTATCAACGAAAAAGGTATATTGTTGGATATTTATTTATTTTTTATTTTTTATTCTTGTAAAAAAAAAAATTCGAAATTAACATATACAAACCAATTCCTTATGAATGTTGGGAACCAGCAGGAGCTTAAAACATTTATAGGATTATTCCACGATAAATCTATTTCAGTGTGTATGCTTGTTTTAAGTCGGCATTAAAACACATTTTAGACGTCTTTATTTTTTTTTCTACCGTACCTTCTGTAGAACCAGGTAAAAGACTATCCACCATTTGTTTTTCCTGTCGCGATCGGGGGCGATAAATCCCCGCTTCTCTTGGAACTTCGGGCAAGCATACACACTGAGAAACAGAATTTATGGAACAGGCTGTCCTGATAGGCTGTTTTAAGTTCCCCTGCGTGAGTTCCCAACATTCATAAGGAATTGGTTTGTATATGTTAATTTCGGGCCAAAACACGAACAAAAAAATAAATACTTAAATAAATATCCAACGGCGCTTTTCCGGTACTCTTTTCGTTGATGAAGTTGGCGTTTACTTATTTCACTAAATATAACCCATATTAAGACGTATTTATCATCTAAGCAAATATGCAAAATGAGGATGGAAAAACAATACAGTGGTGAGTCGGTTAGCACATGCAGACATGCAGTACAAAATATATAAACCATATTATCTTTTTTTTCTTGAGCCTTATCACTGACTTTCTCCTTAGAGAAGCAGCATTTCCACATTCACGCCACCTCTTGTTGATCCAGCATATGCAGAATATCCAGCGACGTAGTGGTAGAAATGCAAGTCAAGTGATCGATTTCTATGTTTGTCCGTCTATCCGCATGTGTCTTTCAGGTAAACACGAAACAAAGGTACCCCTAGTAATAACACATATCCCAAAGCAGCGATGCCTGTATTCTACACATATACTATAGCGCCGACAAGCAAAAATAGTGAATTTGGTTATTGTTCCCGAATCTTTGTCTGCATGGGACACTCAAGCACTGACTTTTCCTATAGTGCTTCCTGTGTTCGGACCAACAAAAAAAAATGAGAGTGCATGCATCATTTGGCAACGTTTCTTTTCAGCTTAAGTCCAGACACAGCCGACGCTACGAGCTAAAGGAACCAATCGAACAACATTCAAAAGTGGAAGTAATTACGCCCTTGTGTTTGTGATTGGTTTAGCGATGATCGAACACGTAGAGAAATATGATGAACATCATAATTGTGCACTTTGACACTCCCTGATTGATCCCATCAACTCGCAGCGTTGACTGCGAGTGGATGGGACCATCTTCTAATTTGCGCAGATACACGCTTAGAACGGATCCGTCACGTCAATGACTTATGAAACACGTTGTTCAGAGCGAGTGCTCCGAACAAGCTCACATTGATAGCCTACTAAGACCGGCAATCTTGATATTGCGGAATTCACGTTGTAAAAGAAGTGCGGAAGCTCGCCGTCAGCCCGCGCTCAACAACCGCACGCAACTAAGGTCCCTAGTGATTACTCCCTAAAGACTTTTGCAAAAATCGTCTTCTGCGCGCCGCCATCTCTGTCTGCTGGGCTCTAGAACAACTTCTGAGCATGCGCTGTTGATCTGCTGTGCGGTATATCGGACGCTGCGCATGCGGCCACAGCTCCACAGCTCGGTTACTCAACATTTTTTTCGCCTGGGCTATAAGCGATGCAAAAGGTCTGCAGACTATTGCAAACAGGGTATCTAACCGCCGCCACGTTCCCGCTCGCTTGAGGAAGCACTTGATATTGCAAGTCTGCCAAAGCCACCTGCACTCCCATTCTGCTCGTGCTTGAACGCGTGGGGCATCAGTCGGGACGCCATGCTTGCAAATTTATGTTAAAGAAATCGCAGAAAACGAGCAGCGTTTACCCCCTCAACTCACAGCCAGAACAAGCGGTCACGTGATCTAGAGCCGACTGTATGCCATCAATGTTGATCAAAGCAATGCGCTGGGGTTGGCAAGCACAGCACACGCGCTGAGTTTCAATGTTGTGGTTCGGCTATTGTCGTCATTGCAGGGATTGGACATGGACCACACACTAAACATTTTCACACCTATATTACTGCAAAAGGGTGTGTTTTGGAACGAACACTCTTCCTATACACCTCTTACGAAACGTTTACACGCTTTTTGATTCTTTATAGGTGTAGCAAAGGTGTAAGGGTCATTTACAGCCTTACTGCACGTTTTCTACACCATACAGGTAACGAAATAGTATAAGAAAGGTTCACTTTCTCTTCATTACACCTTTCACGCAGACAGTATAAGAATGCGTAATTCCGATACTATGGAATACACCATTGATATCGAATTCCTCCCTCTTTACCGTGTTAGCCAAAGTTTGTCATGATCGTGTCACATTTATACGTATAGATGACATTTGCACTATCTCACATTTAATAACGTTCCTTGGCAGCGCTCAGGTTCAAGGTTCATAGCAATGAGTCACTTGAGCACCCCACGAAACCTTCACTGCAGCGCCGGCATGGCAAATATGCGCATCGAACCGCGCTCATCAGCGCAATGCATCGTTCAAACAGCCGCGTCCTCCCCGTGTTGTCCCTGGAAAGTAGTGTGCCGATAGTATTTTGATCCAGCCGATACCTGTCAAGTAAAGGATGGGTCGCGCCGATGCCATCCTGACATATACCGTAGCCGTCGCCTTTTTCGTTGAGTCTGTGGAGTGTCGTTTCTGAATCGGTTATGCTGGCCACATATTCAGATTTCTTGACAAACTCAAAACCGAAATTGAAAAAAGCAAAATAATAAAGCAAAACGGAATTGGTTTATTTTTAGCCCGAGAAGGACAAACAAAGCAATCAGAGGGAACTTGGCTGCATTGTCTATCTCCCTTCGACCTCACCTTTTGTTTAGCATCCCCACCTTCTTTTGTGTCTTCGTGTGTCTTTCGCGAGCGCCACAACCGCTTTAAGCAAGTCAGAAGGGTGGAGAGGAACACGTCAGCGTTCTCCGTGGAACAAATACACTTGCACGACAATTTGTCGCACGTGACTCGCTCTGACGCGCTGACGGGCTCACTGGGGCCGTAGTCCTCGCCGTATGCCAAGTTGTAATGCATGCGGATTCTTGGGCGAGTTGGTACTGAAACTTTGAAAACATAATATCGCTTCAAAATTGGGACGAGAGTAAGAGCGAGACAACACAATGCGCTATCTGTAAGAAGACGAAACGGTCTTCTTACAGATGGAAATCGCAGAGCGTGACAGAGACGCTTTTCGGTTTCTTTGGTTTGAGAAGCCTCAGAGCAGACGAGGCGCTGCCCGATATAAAGGAGTGGCGCATGACGCGAGTTTCTTTTGGAACAACTGCCAGTCAATTCCTACTTGGCGCGGCAATTCGTCATCACTTGGAGAACGTGAGCGATTCCATCAAAGACATCGCAGCTATTTTGCTTGGCTCATCTTAAGTGGACGACCTACTAATTGGAGCAGCAAGCCTCGAAAAGCCAAGACCGCTGACGAGGAACTACGCATGCACGATAGCCCGACTACCGCAAGTTTGGCTCGCACGGCAGATGCCAGGGACAGTGCGTGCAAACCTGTACGTGCAAATAGAGACGCCTACGGCAACTTCCTGAGATCCGTCACGCTGCAGAGCCTCTTCAATCAAAAGGAGGGGAACGCCGATAATTCACCTGACATCACGTCAATCAGGTCCCACGAAGTCACAAAGGTGACTTCGTGGGACCTGGTACCATCTCTTCGAGATTCTCTCGACAAAAATGACTACAAAACGCTTTGTCCTCAAGGCATCTGCCAGGATCTTCGATCCCCTAGTGTTCCTCTCACCGTATGTCATACCAGTAATGGTTTTGTTTCAACGTTTATAGCAACAGGGTTTGGGATGGGATGAATAACTACCAGAAGCTCTACGGCAAGAGTGGACAACGTGGTACGCCGCGTTAAATGACTTGCCACGAATCATGGCTCCGAGAGGGAGTTTGGGTGGCGAGAGCAAGCTGGAGCTTCAAGTCTTCAGAGACGCCAGCCCTGAGGCTTATGGTGCCTGTGTCTATCTTCGCGCCATGGACAGAAATGAAAATATCAGCGTCACTCTTGTGTTTTTCACATCTAGAGTTCCCCGCTTAAGACGCTGACCCTTCCACGACTAGAACTGAAGAAAGCCCTCTTGGGAGCACGTATGGCTAAATATCTGTGTACCGTTTTGTTTGGTGTCGCAGTTACACTATGGTACTGGACATACTCTATCAGTAGCGCTTGGTTGGAATAAAAGATGAACAACCCCGTGGAAACATTTCGTGCACAGCCGAGTGACCGAATTACAAGTACTAAGCAATCCTGCTTATTGGCACCAATGCCCGGGCGGCGCGAACCCAGCTTAAGCCCTTACTAGACGGAAGACGGTAACGCAGCTAAGTGCGTTTCAGTTATGGTGGTCTGGGCCCGAATGGCTTTCACGAAAAGAACGAAAGCTGGCCAATTGGCAGTACCTCAGAAAATGAGAACCTCAACGGCATTGACGGGAAGAGACGACAGCAGGTCGAAATATTGCTTACCACTGTTAGTGCAGCAACCACTCACTTGAAAGACGAAAATTTCGGCAGCTGTACCAAGATGTTGCGTGTCACAGCTTGGATCAAAATATTTGTTCAAGTTTGTTGTCGAAAGAACACGTCACCAGAACTGATCCTAACGGCAGATGAAATTACCAGATGCAGAAGCTCTTTGGATGAAGAATGCTCAATGAGAATGCTTCGGCAGAGAGATCAATGAGCTGGTTGAAAGCGGAAGTATCTCAAAATGATTGTGAATATAACGGACTTGCAGCCCTTTCTTGACGACACAGGAACCTTCCATATTTGAGGCAAACTTCAGCAAGCTACAGCCTCAGAGGAGGTAAAACATCCCACTCTTCTCTTAATAGATCACCCTTTCACCAAATTGCTTGCCGTGGATGCTCATCTCAAAGTATTACATGGAGACTTGCAGGCCACCCTGACAGAAATACGTTAAAGATTTCGGCTCTTAAGTTCACGACGAGTCATGAAGAAGCTAATCGCGAAATGTCGCACGTCTCGTTAGTTCTAAGCGAAACCGGCCACTGCGCCCGTAGCTCCGCTACCACGGGACAGAGAGGAAGAGAGTCAACCCTTACAAGTCGTAGGAATCGACTTCGCAGGGCCACTGTTCGTCAACTATACCGGTCAGTACGTCAAGGCCTAAGCTGCCTTATTCAATTGCTCGACCACTCGGGCAGAAAACCTCGAACTGGTATCCACCGCAGCCACGGCGTCATTTCTCTTGGCCCTGTGACGCTTCGTGTCGTGAAGAGGTCTTTCAAGCAGCATTTAAAGCGAGAACGTGCTGAAATTCAAGAGAAGAGAAGGACATGACGGCCTTTTGATAGGCTATTCGCATTGCGGAATTCCAAGACTCGATCCTGCAGTGTTTACCGAATCATATGGAAGTTCATCCTAAAACAGGCAGCCTGGTGGGAGGAAGGTGGGAAATAATGGTGCGGTCAGTGAAACACGTGCGCTTCGGAAAATTCTTTGATGGCAGAGCTTGTCTTTCGAAGGACTAACGACGGTACTAACTGACATCGAGACAGCGCTCAATTCTCGGCCCTCACCTACCTTCATGCCAATATTAGCGAACCAGCGGTCTTATCTTTCGCTCACCTACTCATCGGAAGGCGATTGATAACTCTTCCAGAGGCGGAGCCAACAACTCGTCATCCATAGATTCACTATACACGTCAATCGAAATTGAGGCAGAGGCTCATGAACAACGTCTGGGTACGTTGGAAGAAAGAGTACCTACTAGAGCTTCGTTCGTGCACCTTGCACAACCGCGCAGCAACCATGGAAATGAATGTTGGTGATGTAGTTTTGTTGCACGACCGTATCACTCCAAGACATCTTTGAACCTTGGTACGTGCCGATGAGGTGTTTTCAGCAAGAGATAGAAGTGTAAGGGCGTATGCCGTTAGCTGCCGTCGGGTTTTGTAATTCGACGGCTAGTATAGTTGCTCTACATTTTGGTAGCTTAATTAATCTTATCCCCAATTTCCTCACTTTGTGAGTGTGGGAGGACATTGAAAATCTAACAATGAACACCACTGGTATGGAGACAGTTTGTCTGTTGCGAGAAGTCTAGGAAGATGGCAAATCAAAAGCGCGAGCAAACGAGCTGTCGGATAAACCGTCCAAGATAATCCGGTTGGGTTGTGATCCCTTCTCGACCTCAATGTTATCAACGAATACCTAGCGAAAGAGTGCCTTAGAGCGCAAGAGTACCCCTCAAGGATTGCTCAAGTAATATTTCCAAGGACAAGTCAACATACATTTTGGCATCATGCCTATCTATAGATGACTTTCATGACAAACATTTTGTGATAGCCATTTAAAAATCATCTGACTTCAACATTCCAACAAAAGCAGTAAAGGTGCGACAGCACTTCATAGAGTTCTTAACGAGCAGTAATTTTATCCTAAATATTGCGAAAACATGAACTCCGTAAATTGTAACCGTCACACTGCGGCATTTCATGGCTCTATGCTGTCATATGACACTACTAATGCCACTTGGCATTGGGACATCATACAATGCAGAGAACACCAACACAAGAAACCAAGATTCCTGAAGGGTTCTCATATAAAGTAATCGCATTGGGATATTTTCACACCATCGAAACGAGTTCCAGCACATGACCACAGCTTTATATTTGTAGAAGCCTGTCGTCTGTGTCATTTCACACGGTGTCTTGCAGCACGCTGCTGCAGGCGCCAAAGAGGGCTGAATTCAAATTGCCGCACTAGACTTCCCTGCAGAAAGAACCAGAGAAGAAACTATAAAATCACATGGGAACTGTTAATACCACCAAACGTTGTATGGATACCCATGGTGGCATGAAAGAACGCAGTTTGGGCAAATTTTCAAATAGTTATTCTAGGACAGAAATTGCCGTATGGTAGAGGTTCAGTTCGTGGCCCACGCATACTGGAGGGCGTGCGGTGGTGGGGGGACGCCGTGGCAGCCAGCGATACTCTAACTGAAGCAGCTGATGGAAGGTTAGAAAACAGAGAAGAACACTACAACTGGAATAATAACAAGATTTAAAAAAATGGTCTATGCACACCTGGCACGCAGTTCATGACCTCGTCAGATTATATTCCCCTCACTCACTATATAGCACTCGGTGTCCGACTCATATGCATACCAGAGGAAGAGCGGGGCTGTTGGACAGAGTTGTAGCGCTTGAGGACGCCACGGCAGCCAACTTTCTTCTAGTTGAAGCAGCGGAAGAAAGGTGAGAGAACAGAGAAGAACACTATCGCAGGAGGAACTGTTAAGATTCCAAAAAAACCGGGAACGCGACAGAACAGCACACGACAAAACAGCACGCGACAAAACAGCACGGTCAAAACAGCACGCGTCAAAACAGCACAGCGTCAAAACAGCACGGCGACAAAACAGCACAGCGTCAAAATAGCACGCGACAAAACAGCACAGCGGCAGAAGAGCACGCGCCAAAACAGCACGTCGTCAAAACAGCACAGCGACATTACAGCACGCATCTAGCAACTTCGAGCAGGCTCTTCACCTCTCTCTGCGCGATAATTATCTTGATCCGTCAATGCTGAGCGTTAAAAAGGCTGTAATAGGTAGCGTTTTGTGAAAACAAAACAGAACGAAAAGGCAAATGGATGGACATTGTATGGCATTAACATAACAGCTAGTTAAGAAACATAAAAAAAGTACGTTGGCGGCGACGGGATCGCTCCCAAGTCAGTGTCTCGAGTGCTGCTGCTGTGTGATTGCTAAAAATAAATAAATTGAGCAGTACTTACTACTACTTAACTACGGTGATCTCTGAAGAGTTTGGGTAGTTAGCAATGATATCTTCGCGTCGATGTTGGCTGCGTTATCTGGTCTTTCTTTTAGAACCAGCGAAAGAGGAAAAATTATTGGGAAAAACAAGTCCATAAGTTCAAGTTATGAATCATCTGGTTTGCGGTGGTCCGGTGATGTTCCGTAGTACTCGTCGTTTTGTAATTACCACCAAACCGTAAAACGACCCCCCCCCCCCCCAAAAAAAAGAAAAAAAAAAGCGGGAGATGCGTCGAATATTGATGCATTGATAGAACCGGTAAGATAAGGTGACTTTAATGTCGAGCGTATTCAAGGTGTACAATGGGCACCGATTCTGCGGGGTTCATTCACCGTGAATAAAATGTCCCGGAAACACGCGGCTGCAGCTTGCAGGTGAGAAGTTGTTTTGATTTAAATTCACAGAATATTGTCGACGAAGGCCTCGATCGAGTGGAAACCGGTGAAACAGAAACATGCCACAGCCTCAATGCTGTTGCCGTACAGCATGGGCTGAGCATACCGTTGACGCACACGCTTTCTGTTTTTTTTTTTTTTTTTTAACAACTAACGACCACATATTGCCATGCGACTGATTTATTTATTGTAGACGACATCACCAGCAAACTTGCGCGTCAAAATTAGCAGAACTGCTCGAGAAATAGCCAGAATACGCACCAGCGGGGGCTTCGGTATTGCACAGGGGGCCTCATGTGCCGCATCGAGTATACTCCCCACTCCGAACTTGCCCCCAAGAGAACGGATTCGACAAAACGTGCCGTCGAAAAGTTGGCTCTCGACGAATTGGCCTAGACCCTCCATTCCTTTACAGTGCCTACTTTGAGACATGCATTTTTATAGTAACGCTATATTTAGGGTTCAGCGTTTTCGCCTTAAAGTGCATAAAACCGGTACAAGTCCGCCGAAATCATTTTTCCAAATTCATTTTTAACTGAAAAAGGTGAGTATCTTTGAGGGCGTTTGGAGGGGTCGGCTGGGGGGAGGGGGGAGAGGGTGATTCATTCTTTACCGTATGACTACTTCCTTTCGCAGTTTTTATCTTGTCTCAAAGATCGGTTCAACTTTCAACTAAAGCTCCGGGGGCGCAGGGGTTTTCAGGACGAAATCTGGGTTTTTCACCTGATAGGGATTCGTGTGCCGAATTCTTTGCTCAAAGAAGACAGTTTAATCGTGAACTGAACGATGAAAATCAAGGGCGTCCGTAAATGCCGCACATTTTTTAACACCCCTAGCTTCCGTCTACTAGTCTAGAGGAGGGCATAAAAACGATTGTTTTATTGCCGTTTCTGTGGTCTGCGCGAATTTACCACCTCTCGGAGTCGTGAAAATGGAGAAAAACACTGAGTACAATCATGTTATACACTGAGACTGCGTGATGAAATTGGAAGAACTTTCAGTAGAAGGAACAGACACAGAGAACGTCTCTGTGTCTGTTCAACTTACAAATTTTTGGATTTTGATATTGGCCTCTCCGACCGAAGTGGTAGTGAAGTTCATGCTTGACCTGCGTACAAACAGGAGCACATGACGATAATGTAAGATCACGATAGGGCCCCAGTAAGTCTTGCAGAACAGGTCGCGTCGGCTGCCAGACAGCAACAAATAAGAAAACCAGTACCTGGTCTACTCACGATACATTTTAAACAAAAGCTTTTAAATATTACATTTTCGTCAGTATACTGGTTTTCGCCAATAAACCGAAAAGAACCGAGAAGCTTATGAGTCTACAAATATTCACCGCAATACACAGAAAACTTCTGTTTCAAGCTATATTGTCAATGTCCTGCTTTGACGCTGTGCTGTTTTGACGCTGTGCTGCTTTGTCGCGGTGCTGTTTGGACGCCTTTCTCTTCTGTCGCTGTGCCCTTTTGACGCTGTGCTGTTTTTACGCTGTGCTGTTTTGACGCCGTGCTGTTTTGGCACGTGCTCTTCTGTCGCTGTGCCGTTTTGACGCTGTGCTGTTTTGTCGCTGTGCTATTTTGACGCGTGCTGTTTTGTCGCCGTGCTGTTTTGACGCTGTGCTGTTTTGACGATGTGCTGTTTTGACGCGTGCTGTTTTGTCGCGTGCTGTTTTGTCGTGTGCTGTTCTGTCATGGTGCCAAAAACACCAATGGTCCATGCACACCTGGTGCGCAGTTTAGGATACCAACAGATTAAATACCCGAGGGAGTGCAGGGTCTGTCTGTCAGGGCCATAGCGTTCGGGGACGATGCGTTATCCTGCTGTCCACCAGCCGCAGCACCCAGGGTAACTGCAGGGGATAGAGAAAGAGAGCAGAGAACAAAAGTACTGAGGAAGTATTCGTAGACTTCTGTTCCAAATATGCTGGGCTAACTAGTACTGGTGTGGCATCAACACCATACATGTGTTGATCGATTGACAGAAAGGTTCTGGGAATTCCTACCTGATTTAGTAGACAACTGCTCTAGCGCTCCACCACATTGTGCTCAATGCTGCTCCAGGTGTCATTCTCTCCTTACACGCTGTGAAACGCATTGCAGGGAAGTGTCTGGTGAAAATAATAGTATATCAAATGACTACTCGTTATTTCAATTTACATTAGCAAAATCACAAGCAATGCATAGTCACACGCGAATATAAAGCATGCGTAACAGTAATTAATACCCGCGAAACCTCTGAATGAAACGATGATTTAAAAACACGGGAATGTTTTATAAAAAAAATCCTCACTTAGCACTTTGAGTCACTTTTTCGATGTGTTCGCCGAGGTCCTCCACTTTGCGCTTTTGGAAAACACACTCGGAAGAACTCCTGGGTTCAACCGACTGTACTTGGTCGGCAAATGCAAACTCTTGAGTGCACTGGGACGTAGTTCTTATTCCAAAAATGCTTGCTGCACAAACGATCACTTTTCGAGGGAACCCACATTGGGAAGGATAGGCGAGCGAGACGACTCCATGGGTAACACAGATTCTGGTCCTTCGGCAATATATGTGCCGACGTCTCAGAAAGAGCAACACTGTTCCCACATTGCTGTTCCCACTCTGCCGAAAAATATCTTGGCATCCCATCGTAAAGTCGCCGAAAAACCCCTCAGAAAAATAATGCGTGTAAAAGATTCCACGAAAGAGACACGCAGAACAAGCCGCGGAACAACCAGAGTGACGATGAGCCGTGCGTCCGCGTTTGCGCACCGTCCAGATTTACTGGCGCGTACGCCTCCCCGCGTCCCCTTTGCGCGAGAACTGAGACCATGGTGGCCAACTTCGTTTTGGCTTTTTTCACCAAGACGCCGGCATTGCGTTGAGGCCTAAGCAATCTATACCAGTAAGCGCACTTTCCGTTGTGTGCTGCTCTTTACTGACATCTTGTAGTCACAACATTCCATTAAAACTTCATAACCAACGACCAGGTTGTTTCTGGTTATCGTTTAATGCGATTTAAAATGTGTTTTCTTGCGATTTCTAAGAAAATATTGAAGTTTCTGAGGTTCTACTCCTACATGCGTCGTCTTAAAGCAAAAAAATAACCTCCAGAATTTGTCGAATAACGTAACAGCGCACAACAATTCGCAAATTCAGAAACACCAAAAAATATACACTCACTCGGCGCTTTGGTTTACGTGCCTCTCTTTAAGAATGGTTCACATACCTGCGTGAGTCTGACCGGAGTGCGACTACAACGGCATGCGACGTATGGGTTGCTATAGCAACAGCTGCATCGGCTCCAACAGAACGGGGTAAAAATGTGTTTGTTGGAGCCGACGCAGCTGTTGCCATAGCGACCCGCCGCATACGCAGCGCGGTACACGCAACGCCATCGCAAATGCACAGCGCATGCGCTTGCTCCTACATGCCATGCCGAAACTCTCTATTATCTTACTCTCTGCTCACCCTTCCGTGAATTGCAGTGATTGGCTCTACGGATGTTGTGTGCAGCAATGTCATGTGTGCGATTCCGGTTCTGCGAAATGTTGCCTATGTGAGGACAGAACGAGCGGGTTGGTAGGGATAATTAAACTGGCGGAAGTTCGTGTTTGTCCGTCCCATCTCGTTTTTCTTCCGCAAGTTTAATTGCCTGTATGGTCACCGAAAACTTGAGAGGAAACGCGGGGCGCGGCGAGTCTCCATCATCTTATTATCACACCGTAGCAAATGAGATTGCTGCATCAGCCGATCACAATGCGGAGGAACCAATCGGCGACGCTCTCTTAGGGTATCCGTTCGTGATGTAACGACCAGGATTTGCCTCACTGTGATTGGCGGGACTTGCCTTGTCGTGAACCGGCGACTGGGATGGCATCATCAGTATACAGGAAGCTATAGGTTTGGCCAACCGCGAACTTCCACCACAATGACGCTTTTTGCTCGCGCACGTCGTTAACAGATGTTGTATGTTGAGGTGCGCTTGTGCAGCGCGTGTCATCTTGGTAAAGACCGGACTTATTTCTATCTCAAATACTGTACTCAAAATACTAGATTTCAAATACTTTTGGTAGTAATTTGGTTTGTGGCAAATACATTTGGTCGAAATTGTTCGCTACTATATATTCATTACATTTCTCAGCATTTGGTACTCGTTGTCTCAGAGACAATATTTTTCATGTTTGCAAAACAATTGTTTCGGGAATTCACCATTTTAGAGATATCCGGCGCCACATGGCGCCAGTTATTTATAAAGTATTTTGAGGACGAAAAAATGCGTGGATTAAGACAGAAAACGAAGACGCGTCTTAAAACGAACCTTTGGAAAAGAGGGTCGGGGCGGGGGGGGGGGGGGGTATACACCAACTCATGTTTACAAACAAACCGGAGCGCCCCTAGCGGACGCCACCGGCGCCGCGCATGCGCGATGGAGTATGGGCAAAAGCTCGCCTTCGCCCATAAACAAACCCTTGAAATTCGATGTTGCCGGCGTTGGTGTCAGTACCCCTGCCCTTTTTCACGTTCGAATTGTTGATTCTACGTCTTCCTGGCAACGTTTGACTACTTGAGCCACCTCAGCGAAATTAACGAGGCTCGTTACACTGCAAAACTTCATGTGAATAATGTGACATGCAGCGATTCATTCCGCGTGGACGCCGCAGAATGCTCGCTAAAGCCTGATTCGCATGATGAAATTTCGCTCGCAATTTTCAGTCGCGATGTCGCTCGGACTGCAAAAGCGTGAACCGTGGCCGTGATGGTCGACGTCGATACTGAAAATCGCAAGCAGAATCGGACCAAGTGACTCAGGCATAACAAGTCAGTGACGGCCACTGGTAACAATGATCGACATCTCATTGTATCTACTCTTTACATCGAGCCTGCTAACCAACCTTCAAACTTAGGTGTTTTGAGGCATGCACTTACTTCTTATCGCAAGTACCGGGCCAAAGTTTGGTCTAGGGGCCGGTGTCGTCTAATAGAGCAGACGAAAAGCAGAAACGTTTGAAAGAGCAGCCGACAGTTCGAACGATAAGGCGGCTGTTTGAACTTGGAGACGCACTGAACGCAGTCCGCAGGTAGTTCATACAACTTCACAGTTTTCCGCTGTTCATGTTGGAACAAAACAAATAAATCTGATGACCACAAGTATCCGTGAATGGGACTTTTTCGGGGTTTGCACGGCGCATGCCTGGCAGCAGCAGACAGGAGTCCGCCATTTTTGGTGGCGTGGTGCGTCCTGCTTGGGACCGCTGGAGGCAGTGGTGGTCACGCGTTTCCAAGTTCTCCGACAGGCCCTAGCGCTGTTTCATTGATGGCTGCAGCAACGACAGCAAGTGTTGTCGCAGTTTAAGCTTCTTTGGGTTTCCTTCTACTAGCTTGCACTCGACGAAGCGGCAGCTCTGGATTCGGGCGATCCAGCGAAGCTATTCGGACGGCTCGTAAAGGCAGCCTTCAAAGCACTCCCGCGTTTGCAGTTGCCACTTCAAGGAAGAGTCATGTTTTTGTTCCTTCATTTTTTATTTGTGTGTAAATACAAGTCAGAAGATTGGTTAGGTATGCTGCCGTGTCGCTTATGTGCACCGCAGAGTGAGCGCGTCGGAGTTGGCGTTTCTGGGATATTGTGTTTCACTGGCACACTTTTTTGTTTAGCAATGTGACGGTCTCGCGTTGCTACGCAAACTGCCTCTCTGCGTTTTGGTTGTTGTTAACATTGGAATTACCCACAGTTTTAAAATATTTATAAATCATTGAGGTAAAGTGGCTATGCTGCACAGTTTGTTGTTACGTGCACACCCAGAAAGTGAAATGGGAGCAGATCTATCGGTACCACGACCGCATCTGGTGGTCTTGTGGTTAAATAAGAAAGAGAAAACAACCGTCTTGATGTGTTATCATCGTGAATGTATCAAGTAAACAAAAAAATAAATTTGCAACATTGTCTACAGGCGCGAAACTAAAAATTAAAAAAGTTAACAGGCGTGGCCGATTTTGTGTTTTTTCATCAGGACCTACAGTAACACACACAGCTGTAGCCTGAAGTGGGGTGACATCAATGACGAGGCTTGCTCAGAAATCGGTGGCTGCACGTATTGATCTTAGATAATTATTAAACATGTATTTTAGTGGTGAATTTGACCTTGTGAAATTTCGAAGTGTTGCTTCCTTTCCAATAAAAAACGAGACCAACAAATTCGCCAAGGTCAGCGGCGCTCGCAAACGACAGTTAATATAGTCGCTGAACAAGTCCACCGTTGTCCCGGCCAAGTTTGTTGGTCTCATTTTGAATAGGAATGGAGCTACGCGTTGAAATTTCACAAGGTGAAATTCACCACTAAAATACACTTTTGATGAGAATTACATTGGTACGTTCAGGCACCGCTGTTTTTCCACCGGTTTTAGAGTAAGCTTTCACATTTATGAGAATGCACCTTGCGAATTAAAATATTCGAGCAAATTAAACAAATAGTTCGCAATTTAAAAAAAAAAAGTTTTTCCTTAACTGTAACTTCGTCTCGAATATTTTCTGAATTCACTGTTGGTACTGCATATGACATGAATCCTAGTTTAATGTAACCGTTTGAACTTTCTCATAGGTCGAAGAGAGCTTCAACTGTGTCGTCAGTCTCAACGGGCGCCACGGTGAAGTCAGTCATCCATTCATTCGGAACAAAATATGTACAAACAGACGAAGTCGTCCGTAGTTAACGCATTAATTGAAAACAAATCTGCTCATCAAATATCTTGAATAAAGGAAAAAACAAACCCTAAGCAATGAGCGCATTTCCCGACCACGTTCTGACAGCCAACATAGCTTGGAGAGGGCAGAACCGGAAGCAAGGCAGGCCATCGAAAACGCCTCTCCTGCTTGCCGATAGATGGCGCCCTACATTTGCGGAAAAGGCCCATTCAATCCAAAGTGATTCCCGCCCAAGCAATCGTAATCCGACGGCCTCTGGTTTTCCCTTTTCAAGGCATATATTAACGTTCTCGGACCAACCGAGCACATGAAAACTGACCTTTAAACCTTTCTCGACTCTTTTGGTATAGCCCGCAGTCGCGGCGTTTTGACGAGGAGGCAGGCTTTTGTTTGGTTCCTTTCAAAGTAGCGCAGGAATACACGTCTGACATCGGAAACTTCCGTCCACAGCTCCAAACCGGAAGTGCGCCCGACGCGCCCCCACCGCGCCGTGACATAACAAAGATTAGTTTGTGTATAGGCCAGAATAGAGAGCAATGTAGTCTTTGAGGATGTCAAATCTAGGTCACTGCAATTCAATAGAGCCAGCAGGATCTTGCTTCTTTGGTCGAAGTCATGAGAGCGATTGCAAACGTGAAGCGGAAGCGACCGAACAAAGCACAGGAAACAAGCCAGAAGCAAAAATGCAGGCCCAAAAACTCCATAAAAAAATGGAAGTAAAAGGACACGCACACAAAATTGTTTTTATTTAATTTTTTGCTTTAATTCCGCTGAAGCAAGGATGTCAGATTTTTACTCAGTCTGGCACTCTCGGGAACACCGTCGTTAACGCGGGAACAGCCCCACCCTTTCATAAAGACAGGTATTGTAACAGCAAGGCAGGAAAAAAGATAGGAGCAGGATGAGCCCTAAAAACGCTCACGAAGAATTATTCCAAAGTTGTAGACCTTTCTGAACTCGTTCCTTGGTAAGGGGAGAAATAATGAAATTGACAATTACGGAAAAAAATATATGGGCTTCTGTGTCCCCTGGTGCCTTTCTTCTTGAAGTTGTCATCACCGAATGCAGCGTTTGGGTGAACTACTTGCGTATTTGTTTAACGTCAACTGAGGATATATATCGACTTCGGCGATTAGTAAAGTAATGCACGCGAAGTGCGCATAATGCCTCCACGAGCTGATATTTTTTTGTAACCTTTACCAGATTGATATTACTCATTACACTGGGATTGCAAAGAGAAGCACTGCGATTTTGTTTTCTGTACTTTCGTTGCTTGCAAATATAGCACTCTGGTGGCACTGAGTCGATATTACGCAATGCAGTAGTATTGTAAAATGAAATTAAATTACATTACTAACTATTCGTACTCTGCTCAAGATATTTTGTAAGGAAAGCGACTTGAGTAGTGCTTTAGATACTTTTTGAAGCAGGTATTTAGGAACTTATCTTAAATACTTTTGTCTAGCATTTTGTTGAACACTCGTAAAGACATTGGTGTCCTCGGGCTCGTTGAGGTCGAAAGGCCGACCCCACCAATCAGGTAACTGTGACGTCAAAGAGGCAGTCTTAAAGGCGATCCGATGAAAAGAAGAAAAAAAAGTATGTGAATCTGTGTGTGTTTTCATTTGTTTCTTTAGAGTAACTTCTTTTTCTTTCGCGATCAGCAATTAACAGTTTTTGAACGTATTCCTAATTCAGGAGTATGTTTTTTACAAAAAGGAAAATATTTTGTTAGGCGCCTTGTATACCCCTGTTCTACGGGCACTTAAAAAGTTTCTGAACGGATCATCTTGTAAGAATCGACGAACTGGCGTATGCGGATGGTTACGTGTAGATTTGAGATCGGGCCCTGATTCACCAATTCTTTAAGAGACTTCTTTCCGAAAGCATTTTATGTGCACGTAAAACAGGGGCATTGAACCTTACTCGTCGTAGCTAGGATTCTTGAAAGAAGAATCTGAACAAACTCTGTCTAGATGTTTTTCTTACAGGCGCGTGTTTGAGTCGTAAAACTCAGGTGGTAAACAATGAATAGAACTACACTTGAGCTTCTCGTGTATGCATAGGCGTAGACTGGGGCAACAGGGCTCGTGCTGCCTGGTGCAATCCAGGGAGGACGTAGAGCCCCCTCCAAGCTGCGGCCCTTGCATCTTTTTTTGTTTTTTGCTTGTGTCTGTCGTTAGTATTGTCTTTGATAATTTAGTATTGTGATCTACAACATATAATACATACACAATAATTTGTGCACCACACAATAGAATCGCTAAGTATGTATTGTGGGCACTGGAAAATAAACCATCATTATATAATTATTATTATTATTTCAGAGACAGCTGTTTACGCACACATATAACAAGCTTCTAGGTAGTGGAATGTAAACAAATATAACGTCCGCACGTATGACTTTATTGACAACATACGATTGGAAAATGGAATCCCAGCGATGCTTGCGTTAGCTTCAATCTCCGAGTTCTGGCGTAAAGACGGTAACGCGCAGCACCCCACCGCCCGGAGAAGCTGTAACTCAGTACTGACCCCCGGGACTAACACTGGAAAGTCTACGCCGCTGCGTGTATGCATACTTTGTTGGTCAGCAGCCTCCCTCATCTTCTAAACGCCGCCGCCTAAATAGCTTCAGTGACTCCCTGGGACGTTTTGTCGGCAATTCTGTCAATCCCGATCAATAGCACGGCACTTTTCACTCAGCGCTCTTCCTTAGCATAGACGTTGAAAGTGCTCGTTTGTATACAACACGACCCGAAGTCTGTTTGTTCAGGACGATGCCTCTTTTACCGAAGTGGTTGACTGCAACGGACGTATTTTTAACAAGGCGATGAACTCGGACTCATTTCTCTCGGAGATGTTGGGCTGTGACCAGGTCTCCGCGTAAACATTCCTGTCATTAGCTATGTCAGCCCTTTATGAGCACTCTTGTGCTTTTACGGCACGGGGTGCTAGGTGTGTAGAATAGGCGGTCGTTTAGCAAACTGCATTCGTGTTATGGGTGCCTTTTTTTTGGTGTTTGCTTTCCTATGATCAGACTGTGTTTGGTCATTTCTGCTTGAGTTGCCCATTTCATCAATTCTTTTCCTTGTTGTGGCTCTTCAAATTCATTTAGATGCTTGATGTGTTTTCCGGAATGCATGCTGTTGCAGAAGAATGATCTTGACAGTGTCCTTCCACTTTGTCTTAACGTGCATTTCAGGTCTGTTAGGAATTTCGAAAGAACCAAGAGAAAAGACCCTACGAGAGAGAACCGGAATGAAATGTGAGGATGACATTCGAAGCGTGATGCACAGTGACCATAAAGGTCCAGGAAGAAGGTGACTAATCGAGAACTTTAAGCACGTTCTTCAGGAGCGTACTTAGCGTTCCGAACTACAGCGTATGCTTTTCCGCGTGTATAAGAAATCGAGAAGTGCTTCGGCCTATTTTTTGGAACTGTATTCGCGACTCCAGCGAACTATAGGGGGCGCGCTGGTCAGGCAAAATTGCGGACGAGAGAGGTCGTTTTCGTCGTTCAACACGCGGACCACCATAAATGTCTTGCACTGCAGCGTAAAATCGGTGCTACGTATGAAAGCAAAGCGATTTTTCGAAGGTAGAAACCTTCTTCTAGTCAGTGCGTAGGAATGACACGGCGGAAGAATAAAAATAATTACTGGGAACGATGTTTGTTTCTAGGCTGCCTATACGAGAACCAAGCAGCGATAGCAGACGACAGAGTCGAAACGACCTCCTCTCTGAGCTTCTCGGCGTCGCCGCTACGCGGCGTCGATTTCGCTGGAGTCGCGAATAGCGTTTATTTTGCCCTATTTGTTTACTTGGTATATTAGTCGGCGGAATGACAGTAACAGTGGCGTACCTTACGCATAAAACACAGGTCCTGTACTTCGGAATTTTGTGTTTGGCCAACAAAAACCTATAGGCACGGCTTTCATTTACTTTGTGTGGACAGTACACGTATGCGCGAGCTCCTTGCTTCAGAACTCGCTTCGACCACACGGACGATAATACAAAGGGAGTATCTACAAAAGTTTGCAAAAACCACCCCTCGCAGCTTATTAACTCCAAAACTTCAGAGATGTATGAATTAAATGTGGAGTTTTGACACGGAGATTTTGTGAGTCAAGCCTCGACGATCCGGTAACGTGGAAATGGGATATTTAATTTAGTCTCGTCTATATGAAACAGTTTCTCATTCCAGCGCACCGCAGTCATCCTCATCGACTTGAAAGTGAATAAACTTGGAATAATATCTCAACAGGAGGCACACACAAAATATATATATATATCGAAGGAAAATATGGAAGACAAGGAAGAAACCATGCTTAGT
The DNA here is from genome assembly GCA_037355805.1 of Ixodes ricinus. Taxonomy (NCBI): domain Eukaryota; kingdom Metazoa; phylum Arthropoda; class Arachnida; order Ixodida; family Ixodidae; genus Ixodes; species Ixodes ricinus. The sequence continues at coordinate 9,373 of JAZHYW010022165.1, read as the reverse complement.
CAACGCGACCAGAGAATGACAAGGTTAATGAGCTTAATTATCTTTTCCACCTAGCCGAGCCTGACTGACACTTTCCACACTAAGTAAGCTAACGTTCTGAAGCCACTTTGGACGGCCCGCAAAAATCGCTACATCCACTATCACGTTGCAATTTACTTTGGAGGCGGAAGCCGGTGGTTAAAGTTTACAGTTAAATATCACTGTATAAACTTCAGACAATGATGATTCCTGGAGAAGGGGAAAGAAGGGTACAAAGCACCAACACAGATCTCCAAGCACAGCTAGGTGAGTGGTGCATGACCGAAAAAATCCGCCTGACACTGGAGTCAAACCAGGGACCTCTTCATTTCCAGTAGAGCGCTCTACCAACGAAGCTAACCAGGAGTTAGACGGCAGTAGAGTAAACGGGTTTTATCAGCTGCCACCAGTCTAACACAAACAAGGATGAACGGCCTGCATTTTAAGCTTATGGAGAGGTCCCCGCTTCGATACCACGACCAGGCGGATTTTGTTCGGTCGCACACCAGCCGCCTAGCTGTGTTTGGAGATTTGTGCTTGTCCTTTCTACCATTTTTCCCCTTCTCAGGGATTATTATTGTCACTCTTGTCCAGCTAGCCTGCACCTTTGCAATTTTTGCATTATAATTAAAAACTTCTCTAGTTCAGAAAAAAAACAGAAACTTGTTTTCGGCAATTTACGCCGCCACTTCGCTGACAATGCACGTGAAGTGAGAAGCATTGCCGACACATGCCGTACGCCCCGTCGAGGGAGCGCTGGCCGATTCAGGTTATAGTAACAAACAATCCCGCAAGAAAAAAAAAGAGCCCGAATTGTTTTGCGCTTTTTCGGCCCGGCGAAAGCCATCTGTCAACAGCACGTTTTCACTACGCTTGCATCGCCTGTGAAGTGGGGCGTAGATTTTCCGGAACAGGTCTGTGTTTGTTTCTTTCTCCTTGTTCTGAAGGAGGTGAGTTCATTTCTTGTTTTTTTCACTGTAAACTTCGCCCACCTGCTTGCACCTTTGTACTAAATTGCAGTGCGAGACGTCAAGTAAACGATATTCGCGGGCCGTCTAAAGTGCCTTTAAAACGCTAGTTTACATCCTGTAGAAAATGAGAGCGTAGTGGCTGAACTTTCGGCATGGCTTTAAAAAGGCGAACCCGGGCGTAGATTGGACCCGACTGATCCGACAGCGTTCGGCTGAGAGTCCTGAAGTCCGATATTTGTCAGAGTGACAAAGAGAGCGATACAACGTTCTCGACTGCTGATTGTACGTGGCGCTGCAGAGCTTGCGCGTAATCAAGCAATGAAACGCTTTTGGCCCATTTGCGTGGTCACAATCGCGTAATATTTTGGTAGGAGTGTCGCACCACCATACAAATCGCGAGAGAGGTCCCTCAGTTTCAGATGGGCTAGTACATTGTACTTCTTCAGCCATCGGCCGACGGACGCGTGTGTACCGCACCAAGAACAACTTGAGATTTGCAAACGAAGTGCGGGTTGTCAATGGCTGCGAACTTGAAAGAGCAGACGGTCATAATTTCAACCCGCGTCCGATCTCACCTCGCCGCGGCGCTCGGTTTGTAGCAGACGGTAAAGCTGTTTTTTTTTTTTAGGTTTGTTAGCAAATGTAGCAGGCGAACTGCGTTCTTTGCTCGCGTTAGCAGACGAGCCGCCTACAAATGCTAGCTTCGGAGACTCCGCGAGAGGCGAATGAGATCTCGCTCTGGCGGGACCAAAACCTTGCCGAAATCGCATCCCTGTTCAGTCAGTGAGAACACAAGCGCCAGTCAAACGATGACGCGGTATTCTTGTCTAATTGTCGGCCCTCGTTGACATCCACTGGTGACGTTAAAAAATGTAGCATTCACTACTTGTCTTTAGGAGGTGTTGATTGAATCATACTTACGAACTACGCAGCAGATGTGAGCTTTCACCGGGTCAAAACTATCTTGAAAAATTCTTCTTTTGAAGCAAACTTTGCCTCTGCGGACTACGTGGAGCGCAAGTTCGTCTGCCTCTTTTGCAGGACTTGTGGTGACGTCAGAATGCCGAACTTTGATTGGCTTTGATTGAAGGATAGTGTAGAGCTTAAGGCAGGTTTCTCTGAGGTCTACCCACAATCCTTTAATCAAAGCCAACCTGAGCTCGGAGTTGTGACGTCACCACAGTTTCTGCGAAAAAGCAGATGAACTTGCGGTCCGACATACACCAACTCAACTCTGTGACGTCGAGGCACTGCGGTGGCGCTGCTGTCGGCAATGCGCATGCGCACACACTTCACAGGAGTCTGATTTCTGCGCACGCTCAGTGACCATACCTGCCATGCACAAACGCTGACGTTTTTGAAAATGGTAGTCACGGCCCACACACCAGGTGAGGAATACAGTCCGAAAAATAAAATATCACACGCGTTGAAAAAGAGAAAAAAAAGCGCGGGTGTGCGTCATATTACACAAAGAACAAACACGCGCAAAACAAGAGAATCCACATGAATATATATGCCACGCATTAACATTATTTGAACGGTTTGAGGGTCGTGCGCACAGAAGTACGTAATTTTATCGGCGTTTTCTTTGTGTATATTGTTTGTTTTCTTGTGAGTCTTGAACGGACATGTAAGGCGGGTCAACGCGAAGAGGAATAAAAATATTCATAAACCTCTTCTGTAATAACGTGCATGCAATCAAACATCGAACAGCAAAATCCCACATAAAAAGTGGCGGCAAAAGAAGAAAAGTCCTGAAAAGGGCAACCTAAGCACGAACGGCCAAACGCTGGCCCATCATCGCAAAAGTTGAAACGACCGTCACAAAAAGAAAAGGCAGACGCACGTAAGTGCAGGTGTGCAAACGACCGGCCATTCAAACACACTTGCCCCGAGCCCTCTGAGAACAAGAACGGTCAACATCTAGAGAAAATGGTGCACGTACAGAAAAGCAAAAGATTGGACACACGTGCTTTGTAAAGTGTTTGCAGGGCCCGATGACAGGAATGTTTGCGCGGAAACCGTGTTCCGGGTTAATGTCTTGCCAAAAATACTTCCACGCGCGTCAATCATCACGGTCCAAGGGGTAGTTACATCGAACCAACAGACCGCGGGTTGTTTCCTGACGGCTTCCAGCGGGTCTACCTTCAAGCTCCAAAGGCAAGGAAGAGAGCCGAGTTCAAAATGCCTTACATGTTTACGACACGGGGAATGACAAGATTGCCGGCAGGATATATCCCAGGCGGTGGCGTTTCGAAAATAATTGCAAATGGCGATCAACAATAAGTACTAAATACTTCTAGTACATAAGAAGCTTAAATATCATTGCATTTGTTGTTTATCCCTGGAGTTTGATCCGTTAAAAAAACGCGCACGTGCAAATAGACCTAATAAAAAAAATTAGTTTCGGATCCCTCCTTTATAAATCGTGGCCCGTGCTTAGTCGGTTTAATACATCTAATACGGGGCACTTAAAAAATCCATCAGAATACACTCGTTTAAGCCTCGGTCACGTTGCCAGTACGTCTTACAAAAGACTATCTGCACACACTGACTGACACGCGTATGGTATGTGTATGACGGACGTTTCACATTAGGGGTACAGACATGTTCGAAGTACACGCATATATACGAAGCCAACATGTTCGACCCGCGTCCGCAGATGATTTTGCCAGAATGTATCCAGAAAAACTCTGTGTCTTTTGTACCTGTTGCGAGTAGTGTAACGTCGGCTCTAAAATATCGGTGAATGCGATCTCCACTCTTGCGCGTGCCCATCGGCGTGTGAGCTGGATTGTCATTTTGTTTTCAAGTGTACGAAAAACTGGTGTTGTCGTACACACTGAAAACAAGGTTGGTTCTTTTCTTACGAACGAAATGCTAGATTAGGAAGACTCCCAAGAGTTTCAAGTTGCGGCTTAAAAAAAATAAAAAAACAGATAGCTGCGCCTATTTTTTCTTTTTTTACGACTGATCAAGTCAAGTCAAGTTAAGTCAAAATGTGTTTCTATTTGTAAACAAGATGTTAGATAATTATACTTATTCAGACGGGGGTCCCAAAGTTTTCAAAGAAAACTGTTGAAGGGACCCCTTGGTAGTAAAGGGTTAGTCAGCGATCAAGTTGGCACCATTATATATAAAATAAATAGATTAAAAAAAACGAAACACGATTGCGGTATGTATAAAATCAAAATATTAAACCAAGTGAAAAAAGAGAGAAGAAAAGCCAGAAAGTCGAGGAAAAAAAGGACAATATCAGTGTGTGTTTGTGTGTGTGTGATAGTGTAAAAGGTGTGCCTAGGAGAGGAGAATGAATCGGGGCGGGGGGGCGCATAGAAATTGTTGATGAATCATGCAATCACCTGGAAAACTGCAGTCCGACGTCACGGATAACTGACTGGTGTGATTAACTCTTTACATCAACGAGGCCGAGAAAAATCACTGTCTTTATCAAGATCACACTCGCGGCGCAAGTACATTCGAAAGATGACATGCTATAGCTGAGCATTTGTCAAAACCAAGGCAGATTTTGTTCAAAGAACTGGATTTTCAAGAAATTAGTTTTTTTTCTTCGCCTGGTTTTTATATATTATTTGTTCTCAAGTCCGACCGTAGCCGATGCTACAATCCAGTAGAGGTAATCAAACGCCGCCAAAAGTGCATTTTAACGGGTGTCATTGCCTTTGTGTGTTTGCTATTACCGACGAAACCAATCACGGAAAGTGAATGCTCCGCTATCCCGCAATTTTTAAATCGGTATCTTTATAGGGCCAACCAACCTCGGGTGTCCCGTAAGCACAAAATGTGTAGTTTGGTCAGTCCCTAACTGCTAAACGATCTTGAAAGAGACAACTGGCGCCAGCGATCGAACCCCAGTCTCCGGCGTGGAAGTCGAGTGCGCAGTTGACTGATCCACGAACCCAGCACGCAGGAACGAGAGGAGAAGAAGCAGGTGGTTTGAGAAAGCGTGCGATGTGGATGTCGTGTTACCGAGTGCTAGGTAAAGAAGAGCCGAGACAAGAGGAACTAGAACACCGTCGGGTTTATACCTCGCTCATGCACCCAACTCGTCTTCTTCTTTTTCTCCCCACACGCATCCCAGACCGCGAGGCGCTTTATATGACACCTCCCCCTTTCGAAGCATTATTGTCCGTAGCGGTCTGGTGGGCGTGACACCCTGCCGCTCCTTGTTACTGTTGCGGAGGTTTCGGTGTTTTGCTGCCCGACTGTCTGGTTGCGTACATCCGAAGTCGCAGGCTGCTGTTGCCCGACCGTCTGGTTGTCCACTTCCAAAGTCGCGGGCTGCAGATGACGGCTTGTGCGTCTCACTATACCCTGACTTGTGTCCACCACGTATGACCGCGGCATTCCCGCCTGGTGGTGTATCCTTCCTTGAGAAGCTGCGCCCGCGCGTATCCACACCTCTGAGTGAGGAGGTATCGTACTGCGATCTCTTGTACGGTGGCGTCGATTGTAGTGCGAGGCTTCTCTTGTTTTTCGTTTGCCGTACTGTCGCCTATACTTGCGTACATGGTGCCACCGAGGCGTCAGTGTATTTGGCGCAGTTGGAACAGTTGAACGTAACTTCCTCCCCATGAGGAGTTCCGCTGGAGAGAGACCTTCTGGGCCTGGAGTTGTTCTGTGGGCTAGAAGAGCCTGTGCTACATTGGGTGATTTTCTCAGAAGATTTTTGGCTGTTTGTACAGCTCGCTCAGCCTCTCCATTACTTTGAGCGTAGTAAGGGCTTGAAGTCACCAATTTGACTCCCCATTCGTTCGCAAACCGCCGAAAGTCGTTCGATCGAAACGGAGGGCCATTATCTGAGTGTAGTACTTCTGGGCATCCATGTCTCGCGAATATCTGGCTGAACACTTTTGTTATGTGTTCTGTGTTTGTTCGTGAAAGTTCTTCCAGCTCTATAAACTTTGAGTAGTAGTCGATGACTACTATGTACTGCTTTCCACTGAGCTCGAAAATGTCTGTTCCGAGTTCCTGCCACGGGCGATCGGGTAAAGGAGTCTGAAGCAGAGGCTCTGTGGGTGGTCGTCGATGCTGAATGCATGTTTTACACCGGCTGACGTAGTCTTGTATCTGTTTGCTGATTCCGGGCCACCACGCAGAATCTCTTGCTCGTGCTCTGCACCGAACAACCCCTTGATGTCCGCAGTGAAGTCGCTCTAGTACTTCTTCTTGGAGGCTCCGTGGGATAACAAGCCTATCATTGCGCATTAGTAGGCCTTGTGTAGTGCTCAGCTCTGCAGAAAGGCTAGCAAATCCCTTCATGTCCGTAGGAAGCGTTTCTCTCCCCGGCCACTCTTTTTCGCAGTACGTCATTACCCTTGACGTGCATGGGTCTTTCTTCAGTTCGGACCTCAGTCTGTCCAAAAATGAAACAGACGCCGGGAGTAGGTCGACCGTGAGCATTTCATACTCTCGGACTAGCGCTTCCGTAGAGTCTATCGGGTGTTCCATCATTCGTAGAGGTTTCCTGGACAGCACATCTGCTGTGTACATGTGCTTGCCCGGGACGTGTGATATCGTAAAGTCGTATTCGAAAATGCGCATTCGCAACCGCTGTAATCTTGGCGTCATCTCGTCCAGACGTTTTGTTGACAATAACGGTACCAATGGCTTGTGATCCGTCTCGACATGAAACCCCTGACCAACCAAGTAGGTGCGGAAATGTTCGCAAGCCCAAACGATTGCTAAGGCTTCTTTTTCGACTTGCGCGTACTTCTGCTCCGTCGGAGTCAGTGCTCTTGAAGCGTAAGCTACTGGACGCCTGATGCCGTCCTCGTCCTCCTGGAGTAGCACCGCTCCAAGTCCATACGATGAAGCATCAGCTGATAGTGTCCGGTGCGCGTTTGGGTCGTAGAACGTGAGGATTGGAGTCTTGCCCAACAAGTATTTGATCCTTTGAAATGCTTGTTCTTGGGCTTCACTCCAGAGCCAACTTGCATCTCCTTTCAGAAGATCTCGGAGTGGCTTGGTTTCCTCCGCTATGTTCGGTAGAAATTTCCCGAGGTGGTTCACCATCCCCAGGAATGACCGTAGCTCAACCAAGTTTGCGGGAGCTTCTATCTTGGCCATGGCTTCAGTTTTCTTGGGGTCCGGCGCAATCCCTCTTCTGTCTATGATGTGCCCTAGAAACTTGATGCTGCTTTTGCCGAACTCGCACTTGTTCGTGTGTAAGGTCACCCCTGCTTCCTGGAGGCGGCGGAGTGTAAGTTCAAGATTTCGGTCATGGTCAGGCTTGTTTCGTCCAAAAATTAAAATGTCATCCATGTGACACACTTGGCCCTGGATTCCTTCGAGGATCCGCAGCATTTCGCGCTGAAAGAATTCTGGCGCTGTCGCTATCCCGAACGGGAGTCGCTTGAACTGGAACCGTCCCACTGGTGTAATAAATGTCGTCAGCTCTCTTGACTCTGGAGCCAGTGGTGCCTGCCAATATCCTGCATTCGCATCCAGCTTGCTGAAGACAGTCGCTCCTGCGAGTTTGGCTAGGTTTTCCTCCACCGTCGGCATGATGATTCGTTCCCGTACAATCTGTTGGTTTAACTGCGTATAGTCCACACAGATTCGGAGAGCTCCATCTTGCTTCTTGGCCACCACCATGGGTGAGCACCAGACTGTGGCGTGTTCCACTTTCTCGATGACGTCCATCTCTTGCATTCTTTTCAATTCCAGCTCTACACTGGGCAGAAGTGCGATGGGCACTCGTCGTGGGTACGTGATGGCGAAAGGCTTCGCATCTGGGTGAAGGGAGATCGTATAAAGTACCTTCATCTTCCCCAGTCCCTGAAATAGAGACGGGTACTTGGTAAGTACGCGATCATGCTCCAGATGGTTGTCGGCCTTGATTTCGTTCAGGCTTGGCAGCACTTGCAGAGCTTGAATCGCCGGGAGACCGAGTAAAGGATGTCGGAGTCTTTCCGATACGTAGACAGTTTCTCTCGTTGTTCTGCCGTTCCAAGTTATCGTCGCCTGGAACTTCCCGAGTGTTGTCAACGGCGAGTCTCCTGCACCCCGAAGATCTTCTCCGGCTGGCTCTAGCTTCGCCATCTTTCCGACATTGTATTCGGTATAGAGGAATGGCGGTAACGTCCGCCCCAGTGTCCACCTTGAATGTGATATCCTGGTTGTTGACTTTCGCCTTGATGTACCAGGGATCTCCGCTATCTGCGTGCACCAGTGCACCCAGGAACACTTCGTTGAGACCTGGTTTGTGCACTCGTGACCTGTGAGACCCTGATGCAAGCTTAGAGAAGCATACGCTCTCAAAGTGTCCTACCTTCTTGCAAGCGTTGCATTTCTTGCCTCTTGCGGCGCATTGTGTTTTTTCATGTTTGCACAAACTGCCACACCATCGGCATTTCCACGCCGCACTGTTAGAATCTCATTGACGATTAGATGTACCCCGAGTCGCGTGTATCTTTTTCTGGCCGTGATCTTTTGGGTATCTGTTTCGGAGCTCCTCGATTTCCTGGACTCCGTGTTATCACTGTGAAGCTCCGCTTGCTGTCGCTTCACTGTCTCGAAAGATCGTGCTGACGCTGTCGCACTTTGAAGCGTGAGCTTGGCGTCGAGCTGGAGCTTTTCGCTCAGCTTCCTGTCCTGGAGACCTACGACGATGCGATCACAGGATCAGCTCCTCGCGAAGTAGTCCATAGTCGCAGGAGTCCGCTAAACTGTGTAAGGCCGTGATGAAAGGCTCCACTGTCTCGTCTGGTTCTTGCTTCCTCATGTTAAATTTCGCTCTTTCAAGGATGACGTTTACGTGCGGAATGAAGTGGTGTTCAAACTTGCTCTTCACTACGCCGTAGTCATTCAGTTCTGCCTCTGACAGATGGAGTGACGTGAGAACGTCTTCCGCTTCTCTCCCCATGGCGTAGAGGAATGTGTTTACCTGTGTCGCGGCGTCCCGTTGATGGAGTCTGGAAATGATCCGGTATCTTTCCCAGCGGGTGCTCCATCTTTCCAGTCGTGGGGATCCCTGACATCCAACTTTTCAGGGAGCTCGACCGCGAAGGGGTTGAAGAAGGAAGGACCGCTGCTCGCTTGGGAGCTGCTCACCTGGGAGGTAGAAGTGCCGGAGCCGTCACTGTTCCCGTTCATGGAGCCGGCCAGGTGGAAGGTTTCGCTGTTCTCGTTAGGTTTCCTCCTACTGTGGGGCTTCTAGCTTCCTCGGAGACAATATTTACCGGTTGCCAAATCCCACCGCTGCCATCATGTCGTGTTACCGAGTGCTAGATAAAGAAGAGCCGAGACAAGAGGAACTTGAACACCGTCGGGTTTATACCTCGCTCATGCACCCAACTCGTCTTCTTTTTTTTTCCCCGCACGCATCCCAGACCGCGAGGCGCTTTATATGACAATGGAGA